>CAKLIZ010000692.1:0-28272 GCA_922035795.1 Oreochromis mossambicus | reverse complement strand
TATATAATCATTTGTAGATTGAAAGAATGTCTCATCCTAGGAGGTCTGTAACAACTCTGTGTAGCATGAAGAGGGGAGTGCGTTCACACCTCCTCAGAGTGTTCTGGTATAGATTACACGTCTCCTAGGAGAGGTCGTATCTTCTCCTGCTGATATATGGTATAGCAAACACACGTATATCTGTTTGAGTGTAAGAGCCTTTTGTTCAGATGTACCGCTAGACTCCTGGCACCAGCTTTGGGGAGTCATATTCCACACACACACACACACACATAAAAGAGCAGTGTTACGGGAGAGCGGACGAGAGCAACTGGGGTCAAGCGAAGGAACGGCGCCTGTCCAGTTCTCTCCCGTGCACGTGAAACATAAAGAACTTGCCTACTCGTGTCTTGCTTGCTGTGTAATTACATTGCCTTCAACGTTCCAGCGAATAGGTTCAAGCTGCAAACCTATCAGTGGGGTTTTTTGTTTGGGTTCTCACCTGCACTTTTGTTTGTATTTTGTTTGGAGGCCATCTTATTAAAAAAGGAAAAATGGGTTTAAATGGGTTGCAAATCTTTATCTAGTTAAGTTAAGTAATGGTTATTGATAATTATAAAAACCTAGTAAATTTTGTCTCATGGAATTGTAAAGGACTCAATGGTGCTGTTAAGCGGGGCAACAGTCTAGCATACCTTAAAAAGCTGGGGACAGATATAGGATACTTACAGGAAACCCATTTGAGAAATCAGGATCACCAGAAGTTACGTGGCAGATGTTTCAACTTCACAGCTAAGAATAGAGGTGCAGCCATTATTATCAAAAAAGGGATCCCCTTCATAGGGTCAAAAGTACTATCAGACCCTCGTGGACGTTATATCATAGTTACAGGGAAACTTTATAACAATCAAGTTACACTAGCAAATATTTACGCCCCTAATGTTGATGATGTAGGTTTTATTAAATCATTTATATCCTCTTTACCTAATATGGATACCCATAAACTGAAAATTGCCGGCGATTTTAATTTCGTTTTGGATCCCAGTCTTGACAGATCATCACAAAGATCAGTATCTAAACCAAAATCTGTGAAAACTATCCAGGAATTTATGAAGACATATAAACTGATAGATCCATTTAGAGCCATTTCCCCCAACTCTATACAATTTTCATATTTCTCCTCTGTTCATCATACTTATTCTAGAATGGACTTTTTCTTAATAGATTATAGATTTCTTACACTGACCCAAAGTTGTGACTATAGGCAATAGTTCTATCTGACCATAGTCCAGTATTGCTACAATTAACAATAGGAGATAGACAAACTACACCAAAATGGTGATTGAATAATGGCTTGCTGTTAGATAATATTTTAGCAAATGAAATAAAGAATCAAATCAAGCTATTTATTTCAATGAATGACACACTTGAAGTTACGAGATCCACATTATGGGACACATTAAAAGCCTACTTGAGAGGCCAAATTATCTCATTGGGTAGTTATAGGAACAAACAACGAAAAGAAAGAGAGTCAAACATAACAATGGAACTTTTAGAAATAGATAAGGAATATGCCATTTCTCCTTCATCCAAACTTTATAAAAAGAAGGTCTCATTGCAGACAGAACTTAAATTGCTTTATACAATTGACACAATAAGATTACTTACACAACTTCGACATAAGTACTATGAACACGAGGAAAAAACAGGTAGTTTACTAGCAAGACAAATTAAAGAAGTTGCAGCATCAAGATTATTACAGAAATCAGAACTAGTGCTGGGCAATTAACAACTGACCCAAAGATAATTAATGATGTATTCCGAGAATATTACAAAGCACTTTATTCTTCAGACTTAAAAAAAGATCCACACATAATTGAAAGTTTTTTGATTCTATTCAAGTTCCATCTATCAATATAGAACACAAAGTATTGTCAGAACAACCACTAACATTAAGGGAGATAAAACAGGCTATTCAAAGTATGCAGTGCTCAAAAAGCCCCGGTACAGATGGGTATAGTGCTGAATTCTACAAGACCTTTAGCGAACAGATTTCACCCGTGCTTTTGGAGGTATATAACAAAAAAAAGTTAGATAGCGCTATATTGACTTCGTTTCCTTTTACCATCTCAAATACCTTCAAATATCTTGGAATAAATCTAACCCGTGAATTCTCTAGCCTTTTCAAACATAATTTTATTAATTTATACCATCAAACTGAACAGAACTTGGAAAGACTGTCTGAACTGCCCATCTCGCTTGCTGGCCAAATAAATATCATTAGGATGAGCACTTTACCCAAATAAGATAAGGCTAATCAAAAACGTATTGGCTCAAGCACATGCTTATTATGCCAACCCTTTTAACAAAATATCATTTAGCAAGCAGCTCATGTACACAGGGCTTGAAGCAAAAGAGTAAAACAAAACAAAAATAAGTAAATGCATTAAATTAAATTTCATAAGAATAATCCAAGCAAAGCAAGCAAGAGTTCAAGTATTAGCATTTTTACTCTTCTTCATTCTTGATTTATATATTTTTCTAATACCCTAGTTTTAAACATGGTTTTAAAAATGGAAAATGAACTGCAACTTTTTAAATCACCATCACAACTATTCCACAAGTTAACTCCTCTAACAGAAACACATCTCTGCTTTATGTTTGTCCTTTCTTGTTTATTTTTTTTTCCCTTAAAAGAAAGTTATTTTGTGCTTTATGCATTATCTGTGCCATTTTATATTCAACAAAATAAAAAAATATCAGGGTATTCAAATTAATAAACAAAATGTTAGTTGGTTCTATATAGTTTCTGAATGGAAACAAATAATTTCTGTCCAAACTTGTCATTTATGTTTTTTTTGTTTTGTTTTTTTTTGTTTTTTTTATTGTTTGTTTAAGCCATAGGTCCAAAAACACTTTCCACATCCAATGTGCATTATCCAGTCGTCACATTTCCAGTAAAGAGTAGACTCCTGATCATTTATATTGTTCTCATTCCTCATCCACGTCGCTTGTATCTTATTTTGTTTTCTCAGGCTATGTGCCTGTTTTGAAATTTCAGCAGTCTTTTTTTTTCGTTTTCTTTAGCTTCTTTCCCTGTTTCAGTAACTCAATCTTTGTTTTGGGACTTACACACCGAAGAACAATTGCCAGCTTTGTTTAACAGTCCTTTCTGGAGAGCATGTGACATGCTGCAATATGATGACCCTTGAATACTCACATTCTTCAAAAAGTAAGGTTCTATTCCTGAAGAGTTTCTATGTTCTAATATGTTAAGAGTGACTGACTTCCTGCACAAAGAAAGAAGTTAAATGGATGACCAGTGTACACCGGAAGGTCTGTGCAGGATTTTACAGAGACTGGATTCAGAGAGTCAAACAAAGAGCCATAAGATATGAAAGGCTTGTTAAAGCAACTCATAATCTCTTCCTATCATAAACAGTAACAGAATCATTAAAAACATAAGAGGGTAGAGTATGAGAGCTTTCACTACCTGAAATTTCACTCATTTAATGATTTTCCAGAACTTCTGTGGATTATCTCTCAGTGGTGAGAGACAAATACTATTCTGATTTAGGCAACTAAGAAAAAAAGTACATTTGTTTCTTAGCTGCCTGAAAAGAAGCCAATCAGTGGGAGAACCTGTTTCCCTAGCTTTGGCTCAGGCCAGGATACGCACATGAAAGGTATCTGCCAGTTTGGGGGGGGGGATCAGGGATTTTCAACACCTTTTCTCCTAAATCTCCTTACCGGAGCATGTTTATTCACAATTTGCATAAACCCATCCCTAAAAAAAAATGTCCACGCTAATTTACATAGTGGATCAATCCTATTATCGTCCAGTCATAGTTTGACAATTCATAAAAAAATGATTGTTCAATAAATGTTTAACAGACCTTTAAAAAAATATTACGATGTTGTGACTTAGGAACTTGAGTGTTTCTAATAACAGCGACAGTACAGTGGTCACTTAAGCCGTTGCAAAAGGCACCAATGGATGAAAATTTATGAGGAAGTCAAACAATCTAGACTTTTCAGGGCTTTTGAGATTCGGCCGAGTAGGTAAATTGACCAAATGGGTAAGATTGATAGAATCACAGAAAGATTTAAAGTCATCTGAAACAGTTTTGAGACAATCCCATTTAAAATCACCAGCTTAAACCAGCTCACTATAGTTTAGTCTGGACAGGAAAAGCTTTAAAGAATGCAGAGATTCTGTACAGGCTGAAGGAGGTCTGTAGCAACAAACAACTGTTATACAAAGACCGTCTGCAATATTCACATTCAGAGCCACAAATTCTATTTGTTTGCAAATGGATTCTGAAAGAACTATTATGGCATCAAATTTCAACTTAACATAAGCTGCAACACCTTGACCTTTCTTAAGCCCAATGGTGTGATGGATATTGTATCCATCCATGCTAATATGTTCATCAGATTTATATTTAGACAACTAAGTTTCAGAAATTAGAACAGTATTCACATCTGTTGACTGAACTCAAATCTTGATCATATCCATCTTGGGTAACCAGCTGCAACATTAAGATGAACAATCTTCAGCCCAGGTGAGAATTTAAATTGAGATGGTGTCTGAGTATCGGGCTCAGGGCCTGGGTTAGGTTGCACATTACCAGATAAGAGCAGCAGTAAGACAATGCTTGTAAAATGTTGAAACTAAGCAGAATGTTTCATAACTTGCGAGAGAATCATACAAAGGAAGAAAGTTTTAAAGATGAGGTAAATTTTTCGGTAGAACAAATGATAAATTCATGTCCGGTTCCAAATGCATTGGAGATTGTCCATGAAGTTCAGAGGCAAAGATACATGTGGACCCGGAGACCATGTCTCACAGATTGAGCACACTGTTAAATGTGCTCGCCCTAGATAAATTGAGTGTCCCAAAGTCGCCCACAACCAAAAGGCAAAATAAAGTTACAAAAAAAGTCATTATCCAAAATGCACAACGAAAAATACACCTCTTTCCACAATTACAGAATAATTTAATAGTTTATGTTATTCCTCAGCCTTTGTCAGTGTTAACAGATTCACAACTGTACTGTGGCAATCCCTAGAGGGCAGCTGCAATATTTTTTGACGCTCTCAACCTATGCATCACTGACACATTCAGTGTTGTAGTTTGTGGAGTCCAGGCAGGAGAAAGGCTCTCTGAATATATTTCAAGAATAAAGAAAATGTCACTTAACCATTTAGCCCAAAATGAATTTATTATCTCTCTACAAATACAAACAATGTGTACACCATCTTGGTATAAAAATAAAGCTGACACTTGCCAGATATACGAGGCCATTAGTTAGCTATTGTATCAAAGTAAGTGAGGACAAAACACAGAAAAATATAAACATTTTTTTCTTTTTTTCTTATAGCCTATAACCTCTTTGAAAATATGCTGGAGAAAAAGATGAATCAAAACATGGATATCACATGTGAAAAGATCGGTGCTTTGAATAGCCATATTATTAGTGAGAAAGTGAATCTAACTGTCAGTCAGCTGGTACAGGTGGAAAAGCAGGGGAGGCGTCAGACAGAAACTCAGAGTTTGTTGAAGAAAACCTTCCAGCACATTCACAGTGAGTCCACAGTTCACAGATTCCATTAATCTATGGGTTAACAAAGTCCAAACTGGCTTCAAGAAACAGAGCCATGGACTGTTTAGTTTTCAGTTGTTCTGACTAATGTTTACCAATGTTAACTAATTTTTAATAATAAACAATGAATTGCTCTTTACTAAAGAAGCTAAAGAACCTGAACTTACCAACAACAAGTTGAACAGTAGAGTCTTTCCGCAGGTCTGGAACAAAGCATCTGTATTTTCCCTCATCAGATAGCTTTACTTTATTAATCTTCAGAGAAATGTTGCCATGTTTCATTTCATCAGTGAACAGTGATGTCCTGCCCTTGTAGGATGGATTTTGTAACTCAGGTCTCTCAGGCCACACGTGGACTAATCTGGGATCCAGGTCAAGTCTTGCCCACTCCACAGTCATGTCTGAAGCATCCATGGCTGGCTCAGTGTAACAAAGTAGAATGATGTCATCATCAGCTCTTGCTACCACTGGATGAAGTGGACCCATCACCTCTGCCTGACCTAAGAGGATAAAGGGTTGTTTTATTTCACACATAAATGAATAACAAACCTCAAGATCACAGTGAACACATTATGCTTCTTCTTTGCAATTAGAACATAATGGTGGCCAGTCCCGGGTATTTAAGCCTTTTTGAAAATAAAGGGCTTAAAGAAATAAACGGACTCTCCACCATTTTGTCTCGTAATGTCATCCGCTTCTCGGAAGAGAGGTGAAACATCTTGAAGAAGCTTAAAGAAGTCAAGTCACTTTTCCCCAAAAGTTGATTCTGTTATGCTATTCATATGGACATAGCGTTTTCATTGGGAGAAACGTTTCGTCACTCACCCAAGTTACTTCTTCAGTCTCAGTTGACTGCAGGTTTCCCCAATCTTATAAACAGTACATTTGCGAAATGACTGAAACTAGCACCACTGAAGGAACAATGGGCTGGGAGGTCAGTTCCTTGATCATTAACCCTTTAAGACAGGGGTGTCAAACTCTCAGCCCGCGGGCCATTTGCGGCCCACGTCACCTCTAATTGCGGCCCGCATATAGATGTGAACAAATATTTTTTTACATATATAATACGAAAAATGATTTAATACGACGGCAGAGTGTTACAGGCATGGCCCTTTAAGACTGTAGCCTCATGGGCGGTGTAGTCCTTGCTAAAGGGAGAACCTGTGGGACCGCCCCTCCCGCTGTGTGTGAGCATGAGGGAGGGAGAAAAAGGAGAAAAGTACGAGGTGCTACCGAGCAGAAACGGGAGATGGAAGCATGTAAATATAAAAATAACCACTGCTGCCAAAAAGAGTGCCCGACGATCCCAGTTGTAAGTAAGCTATTAAGACACGACTGTACACTGTGTTCGTGTTTTCTGCCGAGTTCTGCTGGAGTAGCCTTTCAATGCCTCTTTCTGTTTGTCGCTAGCAAAGTTGAGCCAGACTGTAAAGCTAGCTCCCGGCTACAAGCCCGACACGGAACCCAAAGTATTAGCCAGAGGTCTCCTTACCACGGTTCGGAGCCGCGGACCTGGCCGAGGTAACAAGAGAGTGCAAACATGTTGAGGGATTGGCTGTGTTAGTTCAGTAAGAGATTTATTTGGAAAAAAAAGAACAATTTTCACTTGCAGTTGAAAACTAATGTGTACACTTCTGCCTGCATTTTTATTTTGTTAAATACAAACAAAATTGTAGCAAAAGTGCTGCCACGTGTCTGGCCAGAAAGAGCTGTTTATTTGGTAGTTTAATGAAACTACTGTACTATACTGCTGAGTGACTGTCTTCTGCTCATCAGATACACTTCATTGCAATGTTGACCCTGTGCTAGCTTGCATATGACAAATGAAACTGAAAGGCTTCAGATAGTTAAGAGTGAGAAAAAAAATTGTGTTCATGTTTGCAATTTTGTCTTGTTACACAATATTTGGAATTAAATAAAACAAACAAAACACTACATTTTAGGAAATATTAGTGGTTGTTTTCATTTTTATTTTTTTGTACTACTTGGACACTAAAGTGGCCCTCCAATGAGATGACGGTGCCAGAAGTGGCCCGCGGCTAATTTGAGTTTGAGACCCCTGCTTTAAGACCTACCATAGAACCAAGTACGCCAGAGCTTATATTATATTTTTACATGCTGTAGTGCCATTTTTGGGAGCATTTCAAGTTGCTATACATCAATACAACCATTATAGCCCAAATTCTATCAATATGTATGCATTAAGTGCATAGTAATTACATAAATTGCAAAAAAGTGCAACAAACTCCAAAAAAATTGAAAACTGTTTTTGTTTTTTTAACATGTATTTCTAGTTAGGGAAATTTAAGAGGCTTATCCCTTAAAACTGTAAATACAAAAAAAGTTGCACAAAATAGTTTCGCACCACAGGAAATTTGTTTTGAGCGTCTTCATAGTTTTATTTTTGAAATACACCAATTTTTATGTACTGCAGGAAAAACGAAAAATAAATATTATAATGCAAATTTGCAAAAAAAAAACTCAGCATATGCATCAAAATAAACTATTTCCAGCAGTGCAATTTGACTTCTAAGCATCCCAGTAACGACAGAGAAAGTCATAAAGTCAAACATAACTTTTAAAAACACCAGTATAGGCTTATAAGGCCCTGATGATAAAAAACTACATTTCCGCGAAAATTACGTCACTTCCTGTTTTGGGTAGGTAATGGCGGACATGCGATAATTCGCACTGATGTCTAGAAGTGTTACGAACAGCCGATCGGATTGGCAAAGCGTTTTTCTGGAATATTATGTTTTTGTTGCTGCAAGTGCTTTTTATGCAATTTTTGCAAAGCTATATGTGGAAGGAAACAGTGACCTAGGGCAAGCTGATGGCATAAGATGTAAGTACAACTCCTTCAGTTTCATATGCAAAAAAAAATTATTCCGCTAGTTTACGTGGTTGCAGTACTACCGGGATTTAAAAATAGTTACACAAAACGGAGCGTGCCCGCTCCGACCTGCTTTAAAGGGTTAATATGCAAATTCTCAAACCATTGATCAATAGCCACTGATCAAGCCTTTTCACCTAAATGGCCTCCTTAACGCCGCGCTCAAACCAGCATTCCTCCTTGTCCAGGATGTGTACATCCTCATCCTTGAAAGAGTGTCCACTGGCCTGTAGGTGTGAATAGATTGCAGAGTCCTGGCCTGACGAGGTGGCTCTTCTGTGTTGTGCCATCCGCTTCGCCAGAGGTTGTTTGGTTTCTCCGATGTATAAATCCTGGCAATCCTCCTGGCACTTAACAGAGTACACTATTTTACTCTGTTTATGTCGATCCTTGGGGTGGACCAATTTTTGCCCAGCGTGTATTGGGGTTTAAAAGCTACAGAGACACGGTGTTTAGAAAAAATGTGTCTCAACTGTTTTGATTCTCCTAAAACATATGGGATCACTGTGGGTTTTCATTTAGGCAACGGTTGTCCTTCTCTCCTGGATCAGGTGGAGGTTTCTTTAGGTGCCTTCTCAGCTTTGACAAATATTCAGCTGGGATACCCACATTTACTCAGGGCCTTGTTGATGTGATGTTCTTCTGCTTCCCTGGCCACTGTGTCAGTGGGGATGGTGTTCGTTCTGTGTTGTAGCATCCTGATGACACCCAGTTTATGCTCCAGTGGATGATGAGAGTCAAACCTTAAATACTGATCCATATGCGCAGGTTTATGGTACACATCGGCTTTAAAATGTCCCCCATTACTGATGGAAATCTCACGGTCTAAGAAGGCTAACCTGCCACTTTTCATATCCTTCCTGGTGAATTTGATGTGCTACATCCTGGGATTTGTTTTTGATTTCACCCAGGTGTCATCCACATACCTGAACCAATGACTTGGTGGTGTTCCACAGTAGGATAACAAACCCTCTTTTCCACTTTTTCCATGTACAAACTGGCCACAATGGGTGAAACTGGGGAACCCATGGCACACCCGTTTCCCCAACTCTCTGTGAATAGTACTCATGGCCATTGATCAGTGGGCTTTGATCAGTGGGTTTTGGTCAGTGGTTGTTGATCAATGGTCATGAGAATTTGCATAATTATGATTAAGGAACTGACCTCACAGCCCATTGTTCCTTCAGTGAGCTGGTTTCAGTCATTATGCAAATGTACTGTTCATAAGATTTGGGGAAACCTGCAGTCAGCTGAGACTGAAGAAGTCACTTGGATGAGTGACGAAACGTTTCTCCCACAAAAACGCTACGTCCAGATGAAGAGAATCAACTTTTGGAGCTTTATCAAGGATGTTTTTCTCTGTTTGGGTGAGCTGTCTGTCAGACAAATTCTTCGCCCACTTGTCCACATCCTCGGTGTGGCATCCTTCTCTCTTCTGGCCGCTGAGGACACTCTCCGTATTTTGCTGTGGTTTCCGACGTACAACAAGTAAGTCAAAATTCCTTTGTTGCCTGGTCTTTGACTCCTCATGCTAGATGAGCCTTCTTGGTGAATTCAAACACATTTTTAAGAGTATTCTCATCTAGAAGCATTGAAAGTCTCAGTCGGATCTGCTCCTCTTCAGATTTAAGCACGTGGATGGTAAAAAATTTTTGCCTCACCCGTTCACTAAGTAGCTGGTGCTGTGTCTTCTGGAGGATTTTTGTTGCCCAGAAGCCTTTAACTAAAGAGCTCATTGGCAGACTTTTAGGAGAAATCCTGTTTTGTCGGCATCTGAGGCTGAATCTCAGGTGGTTCCTGTAATCAGCCATCGTATGTGCTATTTGCTCATACTGACATACCAGCTTTAGGAAGTCCTTGCCAAAGTGGGTTAAAACAGCTTGATGCATGCTCAATCATCCAGGTAAGTAAATCTCCAAAAGCTGATTCTGTTAATCTGGATGAAGCGTTTTCAGTGGGAGAAATGTTTCGTCACATCCAAGTGACTTATTCAGTTTTACCTGACTGCAATCTTATAACATTTTCATAATGACTGAAACTAGCACCACTGAAGGAACAATGGGCTGGGAGGTCCGTTGCTTGATCATTAATATGCAAATTCTCATTACCATTGATCAACAACCACTGATCAAAGCTCATTGATCAAAGACCACTGATCAATGGCCATGAGTACCATTCACAGACAGTTGAGGAATGGCTGCAATCACAGCATTGTATCAAGTGTCTGAAGGTTCTCAGTCATCCAGGTGAGCATAGTCTAAGGAGCTTGGAAAGAAAAAGCATCTTCAGTTCTAGAACTGAAGAAGCTTCTCGGATGAGAGGTGAAATGTCTACAAGCAACTTAAAGAAGTCCAGATGCTTTTTCTTTCCAAGCTCCTTAGACATTGTATCAAGTAACTTTTCTTCCAAGCCCCTTAGAGTAATTTGCAAATGATTGTGTATTGCATCAATATTAAAAATCATTTAACACATTAACTCATTAAGCCAAGTACTGAGTGACTAAATTGTTTAATACTGGTTAAATACCTATCCAAATGTACCAAAGTCATACAATGGTGTTTTTTTTCAGCCTGCAAACCTATATTTTTCTGCATGTCTTTATAAGGGGTTTTGGTACGTTTGTGGTATTGACATGTACAATTAAACCATTATGGGATGAACAGTGTCTGGCTGTCCAGTATAAAAGTCATTGACTTTTTTTTTTATACAAGTTGATATTTGACATGGTCCCTTATTCATACATGCATTTAAATATATGTTTCTGCATTTAAACACATAATCCCAAATATTTGATTTTGTTCATCTGGACATTTGGGATTTCTTTACCTGGATGATTTAGAATGCATCGAGACATAAATCTACAATTTAGCTTCTATTTATATAAATAAATAACTTGATAATGTAATTTACCTTGACACAAGGGTATGAGACCAAGAACAATACAAGTGTACAAAACACAGATGACATCTAACCAAACACGAGGCATCCTGCAGGTCTGAAAAAAGAATAAAGACAGATACTTAAGAAATGCTTATTATTTACTAGAATTTTCTTCTATGCTATGGATAAAATACTTAAATGGTAATCGTTTTTCCACTAAATGTGATGATGAAAAAATCATATGAACCCACAAAATGGTCTAGTCCCAATAAAGAGGGATAATAGGGTGGATCCATCAAATATTTTAACTAGGGATGCACCGATACCGGTATCTGGTATCGGCCTCGATACCACATTTTCTAAAGTACTCGTACTCGTTAAAAGTCCCACGATACCGGGGACCGATACCACGATCTGAGACCTGTCTATTTTTGAGCGACATGTAAGGGGTTAATCACAGGCGCTGAGTGCCCGCCCCCAGGCCCAAGGTTGCAGTTCAGAGCGGGGAGAAGGCGAGGCGAGACATGTCAGCCGTGTGGAACTATTTCAAAGTGAACGAAGACGCGAAAACAAAGGCAGACTGCAAATTGTGCTCAGCGAAATTGTCCAGAGGAGGCTCAAAAGGTAGCGCATTTAACACAAGTAATTTAATCAAGCACCTAAAATCCCAACACGACAACGAGTACAAAGAGTTTACCCACGCTTATTTACCCATGCTTATTAGCACAGAGGAGCATAGCTGATGCTATAGCAGTGGGGCGGAAAATAGTTGGGCATTTTAAATAGGGGTGGGTTTTGATAATTGATTTATCGATTAAAATCGATTCTGGCTTGGATAACGTGATATCGATTCATTAAAATCCTGAATCAATTTTTTCAATATTAATTTATTTTGCCCGAAACGCCAGAATCTCAGGTTAAACCTCACAAAATTTAAACAACCACCAAACAGCTAAAACAGTAAATGAGAGCAGGTACACGGATTCTGCACAAAGACGTAAACACAAAGCGCAGACCCGCCGACGGATCAGAATCAGTGAGATGTCGCCTTTCTCACCCGACGGCACGGACATAGTCGGGGCTGAAAGCCGACAGCTCGCTGATTCTGATGTTTCAGCGGGTCCGCACTTTGTGTTTACGCCCATTTTGCGCTGATTCTAAAGCTGTTAGTTTTATCTCTCTCCAAATGATATTGACTGAACCAGCAGCAAAATAAGATCCAAACTACACTTCACAAAAACATCGTCATGAATTCCCTCTGACTTTTGCTGTTTTGCTTCCACCACACTTCATGTACAGCTCTCTCTCTCTCTCTCTCTTGCTCTCTCTGTACTTCAAGAACAGTTTCCTGTCTAAAAATCTGTTTTCTGCTTTATTCGCTTGCTTGTGCACAAGTCTAACGTTATTTACAGCGCTGTCGGCCTTTTACTTACTTCCGAAAAGAAAACCTAATTTCGGCTGTTCAATAGGCTTCTGAACAAATGTAAACTTTTTAAAATTATGCAAAATGCAAAACGCTTAGCTGTGTCTGTAATAAAACTGCTGTAACTTCAGAGGTAATGTTCATATGTTGATTAATGGTTTTCTTTCGTTTTTGATGTACTGCAGAATATTTTTATAAAATCCCAGGCCAGGACATTACCTTCATGTTTTTCTGTGTTTTATCTTCAGCTACTTTGACACAAAGGCATCTGCTGTGATGCTTACACCTTTGATAAAGTCTTGCGAGTGTCAGTTTCCTTTTTATAGATACAAAAATATGTAAATGTACTGATCTGAATTATAATATTTCTGACTGTCTGAGGCAAAATTTCCCAGATTTAAATCGAATCAAATCGTATTGAATCGAATTGTGGATCGAATCGATTCAGGACCTTGTGAATCAGAATCGAATCAATTCTAGAAATCAGTGACGATACCCAGCCCTAATTTTAAACATTCCGCCTTAACCTACTCCCGCCTCGAGGACATTCAGGGACAGCTCAACCAGCCAATAAAGAGACTGCAGCAGGACGTACAGACGCGCTGGAACAGCACGTATTACATGCTCCAGTCCCTCATTGAGCAAAAGCGAGTGCTGGGGGTGTATGTGTCCGAGCATGAACTCCCTGACTATCTCACCGCTCACCAATGGGCTCTTATGGAGACGACTGTTGCCATCCTCGCCCCCTTTGAGGAACTAACTAAAAAAGTGAGCAGCTACGACGCACTAGCCTCTGATGTCATCCCAGCTGTGACTGTGCTAGTGAGACTTCTAAACAGAGAAACAGACGAGGACCACGGCGTCAAGACAATGAAAGCAACCTTACTGGCAGCTGTCAAGAAGCGTTTCAGTGACGTCGAGACCAACCCACTGTACTTCATCTCCACCATACTCGACCCAAGGTAAAGTCTGTGTGCTATAGGTATTCAATGATAAACTACAGTACTAAATGTAAGATTATTTTACATCTGAAATATTATATATTTGTAACTAAAATACACAAATACAAATGTATGCAATATATATAATATGAAATACATTTCCCTTATTACTACCAGAAAGTCAAATGGCTGGCATTTGTCAATGAGTAAGTACTCAGTATCGGTATCGGCGAGTACTGAAATGCAAGTACTCGTACTCGTACTCGTTTTCCAAAAAAGTGGTATCGGTGCATCCCTAATTTTAACCCACTTACGCAATAGTTCAGTTACTTTTATTCAGAATGTGCTAACACAGAGGATTGCTAATCATGAGAATCTGGAGCTAAAATCAGCACAAAAGACAGAATACAATACACACTTCACATAGCAGGACATTGATCCAGAATTGAACTTTTTTAACATCAGTAAGACCTACTGTTATTGTACTGTAGAACAGCTCAATAAAACTGTCAGAGCTGACTACAAAAAGTCCATAATCCACTTTAATGGTAGAAGTTTATATGCCAACTTTCACAGCATAAGAGAATATTTAAGCAAATTTCCATATCCATTCACACATATATATCACACACACACACACACACACACACACACACATATATATATATATATATTCTGTCCCTCCTGTTATTTCTAAGGTATGTTTTTTATAAGTTTGTTATATGGCGGGTCATAATCATCCGTTCTGTAATTAATTGTAGCAACATGTCAGAAAATATGTTTATTCCTGATCTTGTCTGGGCAAAGCCTGCCATCTAGTGGGTTGACAGGGTAGTGCCAGGTTAGAGCGCAAGCAGTGATTTTCTCCCAACGCTCGACAGGGAAGGTCCATTTCTCTGTGTCTCTGTAATTTCCTGCATCTGGCGCCCTTGAAAAGGCATAATCTGTAAGTGTGGCAAAAACAATTGATTGTCCTCACTTATTAGTACCTTGTTCAGCAAGTAATGAGTTTCTTGTGTGTTTAGCGAATTTGTTATATTACTAGCACAAGCTAGCTGTTAGCCCTTTGTTTAGCCTGCTAGCATGAAACATACCAGCATGTGGTGTTAGCTGTATCTCTTGAAATGCTACGCGGGTGCAGTGTTGATACTGAGATTGTGTAGTGGCTTTTACATAAGTCAACAATATTTAATGTCTTTGTGTATTTGTATGGAGAGTGAATACACTGTATTCTGTTTCTGTTATTGCAGTTTTACAAAAAGAAAAATAAGGATCAGTAAAGCTCTGAAGAATGCCACACGGTCTCCTGAGTGTTTACTGAAGCCATTTAATGTTTAGCTCTCTGCATAAGCTGGATAGAGACATTCAGCTGAGGGAGGAAGAGTAAAAAGATTGTCCACGCATCAAGTGCACTGCCAGGATCCTGAGACACTCCACTCCAGCGACAGCAATCATGTCCAACCACGGAGGCACCTCGCAGCTTTCACAGCTGGAAGTCAGGTCGGAATGCAGATCAGCAGCTTCACGCTGGTCAAACAGCTCAGCAGCAAGCCTTGCTGCAGCACGAGCACAAGCTGAAGCCGAAGCTGCTCGAGGAAGAGCAGAATACGCCAAACGCCAAATAGACATGGAGGTCGAAAAGGCCCGGATGGAGGCAGCGCTAAATGCTCTGAAGCAGGAGGGAGAAGCAGAAGCAGCACTTGCAGCCGCAAGGGTCCTAGAGGCTGCAGTTCTGGACCAGGCAGAGTCTGTGAAGCCACCAGACATTCCTGCGGCTGTCAGGCGCACTCAAGAGTATGTAGATGCCCACTTCCACAACAACACTAATATGGAAGGTGAGTCAAAACACAGTAGAGAGCAAAAATGTGACTTTGACAACACCCACACTACAGGGCCGGACATATCAGCAGCAGCTGCGCGTGGGTACCCCCCCAGTTCTCCACCCGTTTGGCAGCCCAAACTTCCACCTCCCCATCGGTCCAACCATGTTGGAGCGGCCACACCACAACGACAAGCAGATGTATCAGACCACGCTGCCCTGCTCTCACATCGTGACCTACTGACATCAGGACTGACAGTGTTTGATAACAAGCCAGAGACTTATCTAGCATGGAGATCTATGTTTCACAATGCCACTGAAGATTTAAACCTAAAGTGCAGTGAAGAGCTTGATCTGCTCACTAAGTGGCTTAGTGGGGAGTCTCTCCAGCATGCCTTGAGAATCAGGGCTGTCCATGTTAACAATCCAGAAATAGGTCTTCAGCGTTTATGGCAAAGGCTAGACAGGATTTATGGCTCATCGGAAGTTATTGAAGCTTCTCTGTTCAAACGCCTAGAGAGCTTTCCCAGAGTTACTCCGAGAGATAATCACCTTCTTCAGGAACTTGCAGATCTCCTCCTGGAACTTGAAGCAGCGAAAAACGAAGGATATCTGCCGGGCCTCAGCTTTCTCGACACTCCAAGAGGCATAAACCCAATTGTGGAAAAACTCCCACACACCCTGCAAGAGTCATGGATCAAACAGGGGTCCAAGTATAAGAAAGAACACAGAGTGCACTATCCGCCTTTCTCCTACTTCGTCCAGTTCATGAATAGCAATGCTGAAATGAAAACTGACCCCAGCTTCATTCTACAAAATTACAGCACTGGACACATGAAGATAGAAAGGCCACTGGTAAGACAATCACATTTTAGAGCCCCGCTAACAGCAAACAAAACACAGGTTGGCACACTCAGCAACAAATCTAACACTCACTCTCTTGATCCCGACAAACAGTGTCCAGTACACATGAAGCCCCATTCACTTGCAAAATGTAGAGGGTTTAGGATGAAAACACTGGATGAGCGGAAAAGTCTGCTCAAAGGGCTCTCGATCTGTTACAAGTGTCTCTCATCAACAGAACACAGGGCCAAAGACTGTAAAGTTGATATTCGTTGTTTGGGGTGCAATAGCGATACCCACATCTCCGCCATGCATGCTGGGCCACCCCCTTGGACAAGTGGGAGTTCTGATTCTACACCAGAGGCACACGGCGGGGAGCCAGACATCCCGAGCTCCACAGTGACCACATCTAACTGCACTGAGGTATGTGGACAGGGACAACAAGGACGGTCTTGTTCTAAAATTTGCATGGTGAAAGTATATCACAGCACAGCCCCTCAAATGAAAAGGAAAATGTATGCAATTTTAGACGACCAAAGTAATGTGTCACTGGCTCGTTCTCCCTTTTTTGACATGTTTAATGTACATGGTGTAGCCTTTCCATACACAATGAAAACATGTTCTGGCACAACGAGCAAAACAGGCCGTAGAGCTCACGGCTTTGTCATTGAGGGTGTTGATGGAAGGGTGTCCATACCACTACCAACACTGACAGAGTGTAATCAGATTCCTGATAACAGGAGTGAGATACCCACCCCAGAAGCTGCAGCTGCTCATCATCACCTAGCTCACATAGCTGCACAAATACCCCCACTTGACCCAGAGGCAGATATTCTCCTCCTCTTAGGCCGTGATGTAATTCAGGCTCACAAGGTTCGACGCCAGGCAAATGGGCCCAATGAAGCACCTTACGCCCAAAAGCTTGATCTTGGATGGGTAATTGTTGGGGATGTTTGCCTCTCGGGAGCTCACAGACCCACAGTGAACTCCTACAAGACTAACATACTGGATAATGGCTGCCCCAGTTTTCTCTCTCCCTGTGGCAACAGAATCTACACAAAGGTGAAGATCACAGAAGAATGCCCCCTTTTTGAGAGCACACAGGTCAAAGATGAACTGGGCAAACATATCTTTCAACAAACTACTGATGATGACAAAATGGCGCTCTCTGCGGAAGATAAGTCGTTTCTAAACATTATGCACAAAGAGTTTGCTAAAGATGATGCAAATAACTGGGTCGCCCCCCTGCCCTTTCGTCATCCCCGACGTCGCTTACCCAACAACAGAGAGCAGGCTCTCACCCGCCTCATGTCCCTACGGAAGACATTAAAGAGAAAGACGGAGATGAAAGATCATTATGTGGAGTTTATGAAAAGGATCTTCGACAAAGGTCATGCAGAAAGGGCTCCCCCTCTCAAACCCCACCAAGAATGCTGGTATCTCCCACACTTTGGTGTTTACCACCCCCAAAAGCCAGCAAAAATCAGAATAGTCTTCGATTCAAGTGCCCAGTTCGAAAATGTGTCTCTGAATCAAGTGCTGTGTAAAGGCCCAGATCTCAATAACAGCCTTGTGGGCGTGCTTCTCAGATTCCGAGGTGACCCACATGCTGTGATGGCCGACGTGGAGCAGATGTTTCACAACTTCACGGTCAGAGAGGACCATCGTGATTATCTGCATTTTCTGTGGTTCCGCGATCACGACCTGGATGGAGAAGTGGACGAGTTTCACATGACAGTCCATGTTTTTGGGAATTGCCCGTCCCCCTCAGTTGCTATCTATGGACTCAAGAAAACTGCTGTGGAAGGAGAGAAAGAATATGGCAGTGATGTAAGGGAATTTATTGAGCGCCATTTTTATGTAGATGATGGGCTAAAGTCATTTCCCTCTGAGACCCAGGCGATTGACGTCCTTCACAGAACACAAAGGATGCTGGCTCAGTCTAACATCCGCCTTCACAAGATCTCATCCAACAGCCCTGTAGTCGTCAGTGCCTTCCCAAGTGAAGATCTAGCCACAGGCCCGCAGGAACTCCAACGTGGACAACACGCCCCACTCATGCAATGCAGCCTTGGGTTAGGCCGGGACCTGTCGACAGACCAATTGTCATTTCAAGTTGAAATCAGTGACAGGCCTTTCACCAAACGTGGTGTATTGTCAGTCATCAAAAGTTTGTATGACCCACTTGGCTTCGCTGTGCCAGTCAGCATCGAAGGCCGCTCCATTCTGAGAGAGATTTCTATGGACATTAGCGAATGGGATGCACCGCTGCCGAGGGAGAAACAGGACAAGTGGCAACAATGGAAAGATTCCCTAAAGCACTTACAACAGCTCAAGATCTCCCGCATGTATACATCCATCTCACTATCTGAATCTCAGAGAAAAGAAATGCATGTTTTTTGTGATGCATCCACAAAAGCTGTTGGAGCCGTTGCTTACCTGAAACTCACAGCAGGCAATGGGCTCAGTGAAGTTGGGTTTCTTCTTGGAAAGGCCAGGCTGGCTCCAAAACCAGACATCACAATTCCAAGACTGGAACTTTGTGCGGCTGTGCTGGCTGTAGAAGTGGCGGAAATGGTCCAGCAGGAGCTTGACACTACTATCGATGAGGTGAACTTCTACACCGTCTCGAAGGTGGTCCTTGGATATATTTTCAATGAAAAAAGACGCTTTTATGTGTATGTGCATAACCGTGTGGAGCGCATTAGGCGTTCTACCCAGACTCACCAATGGCATTACGTACCCACACAGCTAAACCCAGCTGACCATGCCACACGAGCATTGCCCGCTGAGCATCTGTCTCACTCTACATGGCTTAGCGGACCTGCCTTCGTTACGAATTCAGGCCAGCGACAAATACAGAAAGAACCTTTTGACCTTGTTTGCCCTGAAAACGACACCGAGCTGCGCCCAGATATCGTATCCTGTGCCACCTTTCTGTCAAAAAAAGAGCTCGGGACCACAAGGTTTGAGAGATTCTCAAATTGGAGTCGTCTGCTGAAAAATATTGCCAGACTGCTGCACATTGCCAAGTCCTTTAAAGGTGAAACAGAGAGCGCATGTCGTGGATGGCACAAGTGCAACAACTATGCTACAGAAGAACAGCTTCAGCAGGCCAAGGTTACGATCATTCGTGCAGTTCAAAAAGAGGTGTATGCGGATGACATCAAGCGCATGGAGCAGAGTGAGTCCATTCGCACACAAAGTTCACTTAGCAAGCTGAGTCCTTACATAGACGCTGATGCAGTTCTTAGGGTCGGCGGCCGGCTCGCAAGAGCTCAACTGTCAACAGATGAGACACACCCCATGCTCATTCCCAGTAAACACCACATAACCCAGCTCATAATCAGACACTTTCACGCACAAGTATGTCATCAGGGCAGACACTTCACCGAAGGTGCAATCAGAGCTGCAGGTTTTTGGATTGTGGGTGGGAAAAGAGCCGTCAGTAGTGTCATCTTCAACTGTGTCATATGCCGCAGATTAAGGGGCAAGCAACAAGAGCAGATCATGTCAGATCTACCAGAAGACAGAATGTGTACAGAGCCTCCTTTCACATGTGTGGGTCTAGATGTTTTTGGTCCGTGGCCTGTTACAGTCAGAAAGACACGAGGAGGTCAAGCAGAGGCCAAGAGATGGGCAGTGATCTTTACGTGTATGAGCACTCGTGCCATACATATCGAAGTGATAGAAGCAATGGACACTTCATCTTTCATTAATGCTCTGCGCCGTTTCTTTGCCATGCGAGGTGCTGTTAAACTACTCAGATCCGACTGCGGCACAAACTTTGTGAGTGCTTGCAGAGAACTCCAAATCGACAAGAAGGGTTGTCATAATGACAAAATCAACACGTATCTTGGAGACAGAAGCTGTGAGTAGCAATTTAACCCTCCACATGCATCGCACATGGCTGGATCTTGGGAGCGCATGATTGGTGTCAGTCGGCGGATCCTTGACGTAGTGCTGCTGCAGCACGGAAATGCAAAGCTCACACATGAGGTGTTAGTGACATTCATGGCAGAGGTCACTGCAATAGTCAACTCAAGGCCACTTACCACAGTTTCTGCTGACTGAGAGTATCCTGGGATTCTCACTCCTGCCATGCTACTCACACAAAAGGTCGGCGCGCCCCCAGTACCTCCAGGTCAGTTCCACGATCAGGACCTGTTTAGAGCGCAATGGAGACGTGTACAGTACCTGGCCAACGTCTTCTGGGGACGATGGAGGAGAGAGTACCTCAGCGGATTACCGGGTCGTCGCAAGTGGAGGGCATCAAAGCCCAATCTACAAATTGGAGATGTGGTCCTGCTCAAAGAGGGACAAGAAAACAGGATTGACTGGCCACTAGGGCTAGTCACAAAGACCTTCCCCAGTCAAGATGGCAGAGTAAGGAAGATCGAAGTCAAGATCATCCGCAGTGGCGAATGTAGAGTGTACCTGAGACCCATCAGTGAAGTCGTCTTACTGGTACCTAAGAGCTAAGTCTGAAAGACTCTTAATATCCTTTGTAATAGTGGGATTCAGCTTTAGTTGCTGTGACGTCCTGCAGAGGTCAGGCGGGGAGTATTCTGTCCCTCCTGTTATTTCTAAGATATGTTTTTTATAAGTTTGTTATATGGCGGGTCATAATCATCTGTTCTGTAATTAATTGTAGCAACATGTCAGAAAATATGTTTATTCCTGATCTTGTCTGGGCAAAGCCTGCCATCTAGTGGGTTGACAGGGTAGCGCCAGGTTAGAGCGCAAGCAGTGATTTTCTCCCAACGCTCGACAGGGAAGGTCCATTTCTCTGTGTCTCTGTAATTTCCTGCATCTGGCGCCCTTGAAAAGGCATAATCTGTAAGTGTGGCAAAAATGATTGATTGTCCTCACTTATTAGTACCTTGTTCAGCAAGTAAAGAGTTTCTTGTGCGTTTAGCGAATTTGTTATATTACTAGCACAAGCTAGCTGTTAGCCCTTTGTTTAGCCTGCTAGCATGAAACATACCAGCATGTGGTGTTAGCTGTATCTCTTGAAATGCTACGCGGGTGCAGTGTTGATACTGAGATTGTGTAATGACTGTTTACATAAGTCAACAATATTTAATGTCTTTGTGTATTTGTATGGCACTGTATTCTGTTTCTGTTATTGCAGTTTTACAAAAAGAAAAATAAGGATCAGTAAAGCTCTGAAGAATGCCACACGGTCTCCTGAGTGTTTACTGAAGCCATTTAATGTTTAGCTTTCTGCATAAGCTGGATAGAGACATTCAGCTGAGGGCAGAAGAATATATATATATATATATATGTATGTATATATATGTATATACATATATATATATATATATATACACACATATATACACACATATAGATAGATAGATAGATAGATAGATATTGGTTTGTTGTATATGTCCGAAATAAAGATATAATAATAAAAAAAAATAGAACTACAATATTGCTTTTAACTGAACTGTTTTAAAAACATAAATAATGACAGTGAATGCTTCTTAATAAATGTGCAGCACCTGGAACATTTATTTAAAGCTTAATTCAGTCTTCGCTCCAGTAATGTCCAGCAGGAACTCGATGACGACTTCCAAATGAAATGCTCCTGAATTATGCTACAGGCTATATAAACGAAAGGGCCCGATGATATGATGTTAGTATATTTCATATTTTTTTTTATTTTCATAACGCTCTATAATTAAAAAAAAGAACAAAAAGTCCAAGTGTGGTAAGCTGCGCCACTCCCACAGGACAAAAACAACACTGCCCTCATTATAAATTAAACCAAAATAATCTTTTCGTCTGCCTGAAAGTCCGAGCAGAGCGCATTATACACATCTATGAAAGCATACCTGCAATCCCGGTGTCCGTTTCGGAAAGCTCCCTGTCAGAAATCGGGGAGGAAAAACTTCTGCTCACCTGCTACAAAAGGTGAGGTTCCGCATATCTTTGGCGGCTGGAATGTCCGGGTTGTTAAGTTAACCGGTTAGATTTGTTTACATATGCCACTCTCCGTGTTCAAGATGTTAGATCCGCAGATTCGTCATTTTCACCGAGTGGTGTATTCTGTATGTTAGTGTGTCGTGCGGTTTGAAAACTTTAAAGATATCGATAAAAAGGTCTCCAGCCCGTGCAAATGCATACACGTTTTAATATTATCTTCAGACAACAACATCATCTGAATTTTAAAATAATGACCAACTCTTCCGCCTGGTAACCCCGTCTTACAGATAACGACCCGAGATTTTCCTCACGACACCACCGATCAGCTCTACTCCCTCAAGTGACGTCCTGTTCACCAATCAGCTGTTTAACAGCTGACAAGCTCACGGTGACAGCGTCACTGTCACCTTGAGCTTGTTTCCCCTGCGCAGAACTGCTGTAAATTCTGTTTATCCACAAAGGTGTCTTGAGGAAAATATTGGCTCGTTATATTTATGTCGCAGGAAGACAGGGGTACCAGGAGGAACACTTTTTTTTAAACTAAGATAATTTTATTGCCGTCTGAAAATAACATTGATACGTGTAGGCTATGTATTTGCACGAACTGCAGTGCAAATGCATGTATCTCCGACACAGTTCCAAGTACACCTGGCTGCAACGAAATAATAAAACTATAATCACGGAGGGAGGGAGAGTGAATCGAAGCGGAAATTGGGATTGGGTTGAGTTCAGATTTCAATCATTACACTAAATGGTAGAAAAAAGACACTTTTCTTTCCTCTGTGATATCCGCTGAGTTTGGTTTCACTTTCATGTGCAACAAAAGAGTGATATGGTGGACAATATAGATATAGTGAAACATGTTTATTTTAAATATTAGACCATGTGAAAAGCGGAATTAAAACGTCAGCATTTATTGAAATGTTAAAACTTGACGATCAAGTTTACGTGCACGACAATTTCGAAAAGCGGAGGAGATTTCGACATTCCCAAGAGACACCCCATATTCGTTTTTATTGACACACGATAGGCTTTCTGTATTCCCAGCCAAAGACCTAATATATGTAGGCCTACAACATCTGCTGAAGTATCTGCATATCTTTTTCTGAACATCCTCTGCATAATGTCAAGAACAAGAAGAGGAAAAAGCTCCTTCAGGTCACCTGGAAAATAAGAAGTGCGTCCATGTTTCCTGTCAACCCGTTCTCATTCCCAACGCATAATCCGGTTGTTAAGGCGGGTACCACCACAGGTTTAGCATGGCTAGCTTTGGTGATGTGAATGCCACATGAGGAGGTAATAAGGTATATATAACACTATTTTCATGTTAGCCACAGGGTATCTAGGGCAGATGCCACCCTCACAGCAAGAAGGTTACTGTTCTGAACCTTGGCTGAATAATAGAATAGAATAGCTGTGTTTGTTTGTTCTTTATGTTTTTTTTTCTGATGAATATTCTTTCATATTTCTATATATGATGTATTTGACCTGTATTTTGTGTGTTTTAAAAAGTCAATAAACATATTGTTGCAAAAAATACAACAACTCAAAATTGTTCACACCTGCTACTGATTGCTAATGTCATTTACATGCAGAGCCAGCAGTGTTGACCCAATAATGCAATGAACAGGTTATATGTATAGTATATTTCTTATGTACATTCTACATCTGCTAGCAGAATTGCTGATGAACTGATTTTTATTTAGGAATAGGCAGAGCATCCTCTCTTACTGGCTCTATGTCTCTAATCATGTACCACACCAGTTTACTATCATTCACAAAAATCACCAAAAGACGCACAAATCCCGCTAATGATTCAATTCCTTATAAACCGGTGAATCAGGTACTGAAGCTGTGATGTGCTTCAGTACCTAATAAAGTGCAGCTCATGTGACATTTCATCACACAACTTTTAACACAGTTACTTTTCTCATTACTTTTACATTCTTTTAACTGTAGACAACATGTTTATAGCCCCACACATATCGTCTCTGATTCCACATAGCAAAAAAAAAACCTCCATGAAAAGGATCAAGGACATCACCAGCATCTGCGGCCAAACTAATGCTTATATCTGTATTACTGGAGGACGAGAAGGACTGAAGACCATGAAGAGAACAAGCTAAATGATAAATCATATGGAGTTAATATATACTTTATAGCTAAGTGCAGTCATGCAATGAACTTTCATTAGATTTACCTGGAGCATGTTTGTGTCTTTCTGCTCTCACTGATGCTCTTTTTTGGACTCTGCAGGTGAAACTCTTGATGTGTCTCTTGTCCACAGTCATTCCGGTGATGCTTGTTCTCTCCTGAGTGAGACAAATCCTCTCTCCCAGTCCATCAACAAGCAGCAAAACAATCTAATATCAGTAATGGAGTCCACTGAGCTCTTTTTTTTTTTTTTTTACCTCTATGCTATTTATAAAACTTATAGTGTATTGCATTTATGAAATCAATGAACTGCAGAGAAAACAAAATTTTAGCTCTAATAAAGAGACCAATGGGTCGAAGTTACTTTCAACTAAAATTATCAGTAGCTGTTTGAAAACTTAAATTATCCACCTGCAGTTAACCAAAAAGGCCATCTGCTTCCGTGTGCTGTCATCATTTCATCAGATGTACTGGATCGTGCAGTCAAATGTCAACTTTAAATGAAAAATTTGGCATTTCACTGAATAATTTTCAACATATAGTCACAAAATAATAGTCATTTAGAATATTTATGCTACCTGGTTAAAGTGATTGTTTCTCTTAAATCTCAGGACAGCATCTGCACAAAGACTTCACACCCCAAGGACCTTAACAGCTGACTCAGCTTCAGTCCCTGGTGAGCTCATCACTGGACCCACTTCAGTTTGTCTACCAGCCTGGCATTGGAGCTGATGATGCCATCATTCGGGACCCTGAATCCTCCCTTAGTTATGCTGCAATAGACGTAGGCTGCCAGGGGATCCCAGTATGCATTGAGTTTTTCCTTTCCAGTCACTCACTATGTGTTAATAGACCTCCCTGCACTGAATCATATCTGTTATTAATCTCTGTCTCTCTTCCACAGCATGTCTTTATCCTGTCTTCCTTCTCTCACCCCAACCGGTCGCAGCAGATGGCCGCCCCTCCCTGAGCCTGGTTCTGCTGGAGGTTTCTTCCTGTTAAAAGGGAGTTTTTCCTTCCCACTGTTGCCAAAGTGCTTGCTCATAGGGGGTCATATGATTGTTGGGTTTTTCTCTGTATCTACTGTACAATATAAAGCGCCTTGAGGTGACTGCTGTTGTGATTTGGCGCTATATAAATAAAATTGAATTGAATCAAATGTAATTCACCTCCTATATCGTTCCCTCTCTCACCTGGAGACCGCTGGGAGCACTGTGAGAATCATGTTCTTTGATTTCTCCAGTGCCTTCAACACTATTCTTCCCACGGTCCTGAAGGACAAGCTGGAGAACTCAGGAGTGGACCATCACCTCACCACATGGATTTTGGACTACCTCACTGACCAACCACAGTATTTGAGAACTCAGGGTTGTGTGTTGGACAGGGTCGTCTGCAGTACGGGGGCCCCACAGGGAACGGTTCTGGCTCCGTTCCTCTTCAACATCTACACTGCAGACTTCTCCCACAACTCCACCCAGTGCTTCCTGCAGAAGTTCTCTGATGAGTCTGCAATGGTCGGCCTCATCACTGATGGTAAATGGCCTCTGTTTGTATAGCACTTTACTAGTCCCTAAGGACCCCAAAGCGCTTTACACATTCAGTCATCCACCCATTCACACACACATTCACACACTGGTGATGGCAAGCTACATTGTAGCCACAGCCGCCCTGGGGCGCACTGACAAAGGGACGACAGAAAGCAGAGAGAACTGACCCAAAACTTTGTGGACTGGTGCCAGCTGAACTACCTCCAGATCAACACTAGTAAAACCAAGGAGCTGGTGGTAGACTTCCGCAGGCACAAACATCCTCCACTGCAACCACTCAAAATCCAAGGTATGGACATTGAGGCTGTGGACAACTACGGGAACCTTGGTGTTTATCTGAGCAATAAACTGGACTGGACTCATAATTCAGATGCCCTCTACAGGCAAGGGAAGAGCAGGCGGTACCTGCTGCGGAGACTCGGGTCTTTTGGAGTGAAGGGTCCACTCCTGAAGACCTTCTATGATTCTGTGGTGGATTCAGCCATCTTTTACGGTGTGGTCTGCTGGGGTGGCAGCATCTCTGCCGGGGACAGGAAGAGACTGAACAGGCTGATCCAGAGGGCCACCTCTGTTCTAGGATGCCCTCTGGACCCAGTGGGGGTGGTGAATGACAGGAGAATGGTGGCTAAGCTGTCATCCCTGTTGGACAACATCTCCCACCCCATGCAGGAGACTGACAGCACTGAGCAGCTCCTTCAGTGGCTGCGGCACCCACGATGTGGGACGAAGAGATTTCACAGGTCTTTCCTCCCCACTGCTGTCAGACTGTACAACAAAGACTTCAACTAATCAAACACACACATCCACACATGTGCAATAAGACTAAGTGTAATACTCTTTTTCTGACAAAGTTGTATTTTTACTCAGTTGTATATAGCATTTGTATTCTATTTTTATCCTATTGTATATAGTATTTTATTTTATTTTATTCTATTTTGTACAGTTGTGTACAGTATCTTATTCTTATTGTATTCCAGTGTTCTCTAATTTTTGCTATATAACTTTGCACTGTCCACTTTCTGCTGTGACAAAACAAATTATTAGTTTGGGACTAATAAAGGTTATCTCATCTCATCTTATCTTACATCTTATCTCACATCAGGGCTGCAAGACATCTCCTTAATCTTTATTGTATTTATTGTAGAAATGTCTCGCAACATCTGGCTTGTTGTTTGCCAATTCCTCATCACATATGAAGCATACTGCCAAACCAGTTTCAATGAAAGCAAATGTTCTGTTTTCTTCACTTTTATTTTCTTGAATTTATCCATGGTTGACCTACACGGGGTTGGCACATGTTGGCAAGTTGTCACACACTGGAGGTTATGAATCTTCAAATTTAGAATTACATTTTAATTGTTCACCTGTAATCTTACAGTGCCACTATGTGGACAAAGATGAAACCTGCCAAGTGATCGACTATGATAGATGAAAAAGTCTTATTATTCATTTATTTATTTATTTGAGACCAGCTATGATTTCTTGAAGCTGATTAAAGTCTACATTTAGCAAAATAAACATAACAAGCAAACATTAATCATACGGCATATGTTACAGCTTAAGGCAACGGTGACGTTAATTCGGGGGGGGACCTCCAAGCAGGAAACACTCCTTATTGACCGGAAAGAACTTTCCTCCCCTGTTTCTTGACATCAGACAGAGGACCTTCAGAAACAGGTATGCAGATGCGTCAACAGATGTTGTACATATCTTAGGTCTTAGGCTCTTATTTTATTGTGTGTTCATATAAATGAAGATGGTGGAATGTGTCCCGTGGGAATGGCGTAATCTCCACTTTCGAAATGATCGTGGATATGCGCAGGTGAACATCAGGTTTGGATATTTATATGAATGCTGACTTAACAAAGCTTTAAATATGCTTTTTAGATGGCCAATATTTAAAATAAACAGATCTAGGTATAAATCTGTTCTCCACCGCATCGCTCTTTCATTACAGGTGAAAGTGAAACTAAACTGAATGCAGAGTCAGACTGCAGCAGAAAGGACACCGATATCACACAGTAACGAAAAGTGTCTTTTTTCTAGGATTTAGTGTAATGATTCAAATCTGAACTCAAACCAATCGGAGAATTCAGTCTCTCTCCGTGATTGTGCTGTAGTTTAAACCTTTTGCTGAAGGTGAACTTCTCTGTCGTCACGTCCAGCAGTGGGCGCCCATTTCCATTCTTTCAACATCGTAAAATAATCTGTTGTATCAGTCTCTCCTGAACAAAACTTTAAACTGTTTTCATCTTG
>CAKLIZ010000691.1:97283-112053 GCA_922035795.1 Oreochromis mossambicus | reverse complement strand
TATAGTCGAACCTATTGGCCCATTTATATATTCTTTTCAACAATTCCTCTTACTGTGTTACATTAATGTAATGATAAGGCTTACCAGCAGGGGGAACTGTATTTAAGAAAGCTCATGAATGCCTCCAGGGGGAGCACATAAAAGAAGACTGGTCTGTGGCGTTGCAGAAGGATGTTAATAAAATGTTTGGAGCAGTAGCTCACAAAGGATAAGTGGGTGCTGTGTTATTTTTAACAAGCGCTACGAAGACAACACAGCTTGCCATTGCAAATTGAGTAGAAAAAAAATCCAATATAAAGAGTTGAGAAAGTATATCCAAGGAGAAGGTGGGAGAGTGTCTCCCAGACATGACCAAGTACTCTATTAGCTAAAGTAGAAGTCAGATGTAATTGGTTTTACTGAATGTTATGTTAAGGCACACCAATGTGTTCAGCTTCACTGAAACACTTTTTTCCCCATAGAGGTACTATTGTTAGGCAAGTTAAAAAAAAAAAAAAAAAGTCTAACAACATGTTTTGTTGACTGCCTCACCTTACAAATGAGGTGAGATGAGATGATAATCTATCAAGAAAAATGTAGGCTAAACTGTCAACACAAGCTGTTAACTACCAGCATCTGCTGCCAAAAATGCCTCTGACAATGGACAGTTCTACACTGGAGTAATGGTGGAAATTTCAGACTGATGCGTTATTATGATGTAATATAAATGTTTTGCTACGGACTGAAATGAACCAACGAACTCTGGTTTTGCTATTCAGTATTTAAGCTCCTTATTACACAACCGTCTGTTGATCAATTATCTTCAAATTATCCATCCATCCATCCATCCATCCATCCATTCGCTTCCGCTTATCCTTTCCAGGGTCGCGGGGGGCGCTGGAGCCTATCCCAGCTGTCATAGGGCGAGAGGCGGGGTACACCCTGGACAGGTCGCCAGTCTGTCACAGGGCCAACACACAGGAACAGACAACCATTCACGCTCACATTCACTCACACCTAGTGACAATTTGGATTATCCAATTAACCTATCCCCTCAAACTGCATGTCTTTGGACGGTGGGAGGAAGCCGGAATACCCGGAGGGAACCCACGCAAACACGGGGAGAACATGCAAACTCCACACAGAAAGACCCCGGCCTGATGGTGGGATTGAACTCAGGACCTTCTTGCTGTGCGGCAACAGTGCTAACCACCGTGCCACCGTGCTGCCTTATCTTCAAATTATCCCTTTAAAATTTTCCAAGATTCTGTCAAAAATGACACGTGTAGGCAGTAAGCAAGCTTTTTGATGCAGAGAGGCAAAAACAAAAAGGAGAAAGTTTTGTTGCCATACATTTGTTTTCTGTTTCCGAACGAACTTAATTGTTCATAAAGTTTCTGTACTGTGATGAGCTCTGAAACTTGACTCAAACTCTTTAAATAAGTTAACTCATTACTTTTTAACGTTAAAGGCATGTTTGGCTCAACAGTGCTCTGACTTTTTGTCAGCTTGGGTGCAGTGCTGAAGTGTCCCCTCATCATGATCTTGATCTTGTTAGGGATAGTGCTAAGGCAGTTTGTTATGGAAACCAATGAACAATTCATTTGAAAACATGTGTTTTTCTCTTTCCAATATTTATTGATGCATATTAATAAGACAAAAGTGTTTCTTATCTGATTACTTGATAAATCAATGGGGTAATTGATTGGTTAAGGGACAGGGACACGTAAACGTGAGCACATTACCCCTGTTCTTGCCTCCTTACACTGGTTGCCTGTCCATTTTAGAATTCATTTTAAAATTTTACTGCTTGCTTTTAAAGTCTTAAATGGCCTGGCTCCTTCTTACCTGTCAGACCTTCTACACCGATACACTCCACAAAGGTCTCTCAGATCATCTGACCAGTCACTCCTTGCTGTCCCCATGTCGAGACTGAAACACCGAGGGGACCGAGCTTTCGCTGTTGTGGCCCCCAAACTTTGGAACAAACTGCCCCTCCATATTAGGTCAGCCCCAACACTTGAAAGGTTTAAATCATTTTTAAAAACACATTTTTTTTCAAAGGCTTTTTAGGAGTATTATCAGAGTCAGTTTGTAGTCAGTTTTTAGTCAGCTGTTGGTCATTCTTAATCTTTTTACTTTCTTAATCTTATTTATTGTATATCTTATTGTTTATTTTACTCATGTTTTGGAAAGCACTTTGGTCAACTTTGTTGTTTTTAAAAGTGCTATATAAATAAAGTTGGATTGGATTGGTTAGGCGATTACTAAAATAATCAATAGCTGTAGCCCTAAATGTTAGCATTGAGATTGACAGCGATTGAAAGACTGACTAGCTGCCAAATACCCAGGAAAGCAGGCAGATAGAGGATAATCGATCTTTATTAAAATAATGCATAAGCTTCATTATAGAGGGATCCAGGAATCCAGTGTAGACATTTCCAGTCAATAAGTGTTTGAACATGGTATTTTGTGACATTGTAGCATGTAGTGCTGGGCGATATGGAAAAAATATTTATCACGATATGAATTATTTTATATCACGATAACGATATATATCACGATATACCACCCTACCTGTGGTCATCTGGAAAGTATGCAGTCTGTAAACAGCAACTGGAGAGGGTGCAGTCTTTGTTTTGAGTTACCGTAAAGCATGTCGCAAATCCGGGTGCATGTAAAGCAGCACCATGTCGCAAAACCACGAGACGGAGTTTCTTTGTGAAAAATATCCATCCATCCATTCACTTCCGCTTATCCTTTTCAGGGTCGCGGGGGGCGCTGGAGCCTATCCCAGCTGTCATAGGGCGAGAGGCGGGGTACACCCTGGACAGGTTGCCAGTCTGTCGCAGGGCCAACACACAGGGACAGACAACCATGCGCACTCACATTCACTCGCACATTCACACCTAGTGACAATTTCAATTATCCAATTAACCTATCCCCACAAGCTGCATGTCTTTGGACGGTGGGAGGAAGCCGGAGTACCCGGAGGGAACCCACGCAAACACGGGGAGAACATGCAAACTCCACACAGAAAGACCCCAGCCTGATGGTGGAATTGAACTCAGGACCTTCTTGCTGTGCGGCAACAGTGCTAACCACCGTGCCACCGTGCTGCCAGAGATTATCTTTACATTTTACATGCTGTGGAGCCATTTGTGGGAGCATTTCAAGTTGCTATACATCAATACAACCGTTATAGCCCAAATTTTAATAATATGTATGCATTAAGTCCATAGTAACTACATAAATTGCAAAAAAGTGCAATAAACTACAAAAAAATTGAAAATCGTTTTAGTTTTTTTTAAACATATATTTCTAGTTAGAGAAATTTAAGAGGCTTATCCCTCAAAACTGTAAATACAAGAAAGTAGCACAAAATAGTTTCCCACCACGAGAAATTTATTTTGAGTGTCTTCATAGTTTTATTTTTGAGATACACTGCAGGAAAAATGAAAATAAATAAATGCAAATTTGCAAAAACACAGCATGTGCATCAAAATAAACTATTTCCAACAGTGTAATTTGACTTCTAAGCATCCCAGAAACGATACAGAAGAGCATAAAGTCAAACATGACTTTTAAAAACACTAACATAGGCCCTGAAAGTAAAAAAACTACATTTTCCACGAAAATGACGTCACTTCCGGTTTCGGACAGGTAATGGCAGACATGCGATAGTTCGCGCTGACTTATATTCCAACATAGGAAGTTTTATGAACAGCCGATCGGATCGGCAAACCGTGTTTCTGGAATATTGTGTTTGTTGCTTCAAGTCTGGAATATTATGTTTTTGTTGCTGGAAGTGCTTTTCATGCAATTTTTACAAAGCTATATGTGGAAGGAAACCGTGACCTATAGTGCAAGCTAATGGAATAAGATGTAAGTACAACTCCTACGGTTTCATATGCAAAAAAAAAATTACGGCGCTACCTTACGTGGTTCCAGTTCTACAGGGATTTAAAAATAGTTAGGCAAAAGGGAGCTCCGACCGGTTGTAAAGGGTTAATGATATATTTTATGTAATAATTTATAAAATTAGGGTTAGAAACGATAGAAGACAAATGGCACGATAGAAACTTTTCTATTGTCCACACGATATATATCGTCATATCGCCCAGCACTAGTAGCATGATTAAACTGCACATGGCAGTCTTTATCAATGTGAGTTTTATTATAGCAAAGAAACAATTTAGTAAGTTAATGTTTGTGGTTTGTTTTTGTTTTGATTAAACTGCATATAAAAAAAAAAAACTTTGCTGCATTGCTTTATTTTTTTGCTGATGTTTGGTCAAAAGTGGATGTGGTTGATTTGGTAATCTTCTAATGTATTGGCGCTCTCTTGGCAGTTGCTGCAAATTTGACAAAATTATCTCTGGACCCCCAAATCGCATCAAAAGCAGGTGCTGAAAGTCACCAAATGGCACTGAGCCTGCTTATACACATCACCAGGTAAAATGTATTTACCAGGTAAAATGTACCCTTTCTGACTCTTCAGGGGATCATGTCTTACAAAATAACATCATCAAAATAACAAGACGCTGAGATATATAAACCATAAACTTGTCAGGTCACAGACTAAATCATCAGCAGTATCTTCTTCCCAGTGTCTCCATTATAGTATGAGTCTCCAGATGCTGGCCATTAGAAAGAACTCGTTTATCCTAACTTCACATGTTAACAACGTGTGAAGCATTTCCTGCTGGTTCTACTGTTTTCAAGTGTGAAAAATCAAGTAAAACTCAAGAATATATATATTTAACTATGTGGAAAAATCATTACAAAAGACAGTTTGAAAGGATTTTAATTAATTTGCATATGATTTTGAGAAAACAACAGAATTAAATCCATGTGTGAAAATGACATCTTAACATTTCACCTCTAAGAATTAAGTAAGTAAGAGGGCTTTGATCTTTTAATGACAATTCATTGGGTCATTAAAGTAGTTTAAGGAAATTATACCGAATACAGACAGTGAAAAAAATCAAGTAAAAATAATCAAGTTGTTAAAAAAACCCTGATGTCCCTAAATACAGTGGAATAAAAGGTTCTTAAAGTTGTAAAGTAACATGTCAGGTAAAGTACTTCATGTTTGTACTTGAACCTGAGTAAATGTGTTGATATGCTTTCCAACAGTTCCAGCAAACACATGGAGCAACACAACGAGAACACAGAGTAAGGCGGTTCAGGTTTTCGCCACTGCAACACACCGTCACACATTGGGGGCAGTCGTGGGTGGTGATGAACCATCTGGGGAGGTGAAGGTAACAAAGCCTGGTGGTGTCCCTGTAACTGTGTCGTTGATCCATTTCTGGTACTGGGACACAGGAGTGAACACTGAAGGAAATGCACCACATGCACTGACACTCAGAACTCCACTCTGGAGCCAGAGTGATCTGCTATTGGTCATGAGTGGTGCTCCATAAGTAAACTGTGGGAAGACATTGATGAACGTTATTAGGACAGATATGACAGACTCTTAGAGGTCAACCATCAGCAACATCCACCTACTAAACAATGATTTGTGTTGGGTAATGCTTGATCGCCACAGTATGACACACAGTAAATGTCACTTTGTCCCGTTAGCAAACATGAACCACTGTGAATCCATTTCAGCTGCTTTGGAGCCCATCAATGTGACGACAGGTGCACTGCAGAAGCAGCGAGAAGACAACCGCACAAGGTAATGATTTCTCAGGTAGTGGCCACAGACCCATCTCTTCTTGTGCCTCCTGACTGATTTTCCCCTAGTTTAATTTTTTGTGAATATCCTTGTCACTGCTGGCAGCATGAGACGTAACCTGCAGCCCGTTCAGCTTTCAAAAGTAACCCAGCTCCTCCAGGATGACATGTCCATACATACAAAGTGTCTAACCTGTTGCAGCAAGGGGCTCAATTTCTGTTTCTTTTAAAATGTGTTGGATTTAAAAATCATTAACCTTTGGTAAAACCAAAGTTTGATTAAACTCAATAGATTATCACAGTGAATTATAAATGTTTTATTAAAAAAGGTTGTAGTCACCAGGCATGAATCCTTGTCTCCAGCACAGATCATGTTCTCTGTGATCTTGGGATAGCTCCCTTGAAAGATTTCTTTGCACTCATTGTTTCCCATGATTGGTACTTTGGCCTCCTGCAGGGTTTTGGTGAATGTACCATCATCTGATTGGAGAGAATTTAAATATTAGGCCCCAGAAACACCAACACAATGCTGTAACTGAAAATAAATGTTTTACAACTTACTATTATAACCCAAACTGATGACCCAGCTGCTGGTCTCATTGTTGTAAGTGCTGTTTTCTGAGGCTAAGCAGGTTGGCTGAATGTAGTCTGTGAAATTCACAGGAGCCGACAGCTTCAGAAGACAAATGTCGTTCTTGAGAGTTTTAAAGTCGAATTCAGGATGGCAGATAATCTTCTCCAGAGTCCGATTCACTTCATTTGGATTTTTACCTGACAGGCTGTAGCCTCCCAAATAGACTGTTGGATCCCACCGTGTCAATGTGTCACTTCACACACACGGACACAAAAAGTTATTTTTAAATGGCACCTTATAATGATCTGTCACAGGACAATGCAATGTCATGAGTGGCACCTTATAATGATCTGTCACGAGTTTCCTTTTTCTTTTTACTTTTATGTGTTGAATTTCTTTGAGTGTGTGTGCAGAGGTTAAAGTGGTCCTGCTGGCACGTTACATAAATGAGTAAATACTCATAGAATACAATGAAGTTAATTTATAGTTTTAAATTAAATTAAATTAATGTGACAGATCCGGTTTCATTGTTCTGCAGACAACTTTGTACTTTGCAGTTCAGTACTTTAATTTGCTGTTGTCTTTAAATGTTAAAAGAATTGACATCACTTAAAATACTAGAAAGTATTTAAAAACTCTGATATTCATTTAGTGCATATAAATATTACAGATCATCATCCTCAACATATTCTTCAACAAAAATGACTCACAGAGGAATGAAAGATGCAGCTGTCAGCACCCACTGCTCGTTGATTAAGGACGCACCAAACTGAAATCCAACTATAACTACAGCAGCATATGAGGGCCAGCTTCCTGCTGCTGCATCATGACCTCCTGTAATGCTGCTACTGTTCACAGCCCTGCTGCTACATGCTGACAAAAGAAAAGAGAGCACAGTTAAACAGCGAGTACATAGACGAGTCACCGCTTTATCACTCACAGATGACAGATAACACTGATCAGTGCAACGCTCTGCTGGGAGATGTGATGCACAGATAATTCCTCCTCTGTCTCAGGAGACTAAACTGAAAGTATTATGTGCTGTAAAATCTTCTAAAGAAAAACCAAAGGTCATTACACTCTGTCACTGCAACAAATGTGGAGATTACTGTGTATATGTTCTCATTACTGTACAGCTGACAGAAGGACAGAAAGGTTAAAACCAAGCTTAAAACCTGTAAAAGAACTTGTACAAATGTCTGTTTTCTCATCTTCAGGTGATCATTTAGACCAGCATGGTAAGCATCCAGCGAATAACCTTTTTAAGAAGCTTGAAAAAAGGTGAATGTTTCACCTTCTCTCATCTGAGAGAGGTGAAATGTCTTTAATGAACTTAAAGCTCCTTAGACCACCATGACCTGGATGACTGAGAAACTACACAGAGTTAAACCAGTTGAGTGCAAATATATGTAAGATGAAGAAATGATCACACTCTAAAAGCAAGATTTCATTGCCCACTGTTGTTGAAACATTTAAATATGAACCTATTTGTTAATCTTTATGTCACGGCTGGGCGGGCTGGTGTGTTTGTACAGCGGACCAAAATGCTGACATGGACAAAACAATTGAGGTTTAAAGAAAAAGCGAGCCCATTATGGCTGATAGAAAAACGAAGGAACAGGAAATAAAGGCAAAAAACTTACAAGAGACTAAAACACTAGTAAGACAAACTAATAATAATAATAATAATACTAGAACTTAACAATAATCTCATTTTATAATAAGAAAAGAAAATACAAAATGAGACAAAAACGCTGGGTCACAGACAGGACATAAGAAAAAACAGAAATTTGAGTTGAAAGAATAATAGTATGTAACAACATCTGTAACTTTTAGGGACAAACACCAACTCAACGTCACCTCTGTTATCTTTGACATAAAACCTTTACCTTGTTGTTCCTGATCAAATAATTCACAAATATTCTCACAGTTACTCATATATCAAAATAAACTGATATATACAGTTACTCTCTCTTTCCTTGTATCCAGGTGCAACGTTTGGTTTAGAATAGTCAACATTTGTACCTCTAATTAATCTCATACTTCTTCCACCCCAGATAAAACCTCAGTAATAAGAAAATATCAAAAGAAAACTTTTTTTCTCACCTTTGCATAAGAAAATGATCACCACAATGAAACAGCGCACAAACTGTTGGAGAGCCATCGTTAACTGCACCTGTTTTGTGACGTCTTAGACTCTAAATATTTAAACAGTATGTTCAGCTGCCCCCATTTCTATAAATGACCAGGGCATTACCAAACCATCCAGTCAGACTTGTTGGTGTTTGTGCGTTTTATTTTTCCAGTATGTCGAACCAAATTCCTCATCTGGTTAACAGACCGTAACGAAACTTGATCAATTTGGTTCCACCATTAACGAGATTATGTTTTTGGTAAAGTTTACTTTTATGCCAACTCATTATGAGCACAACTGCATTGTGTATAAATAAAATAATTGTTAACAAAAACAGCTTTATTTAATAATTTAAATAAAAAATCTAAATGTTTAACCCTAACAAACAGCAAACAAAGATTTGGTAATGCTATTGTTTTATGAAAACTTTTCATTTGTCTGGTTTTGAGTCTTGATATGAACCTGCATGTTTATGAGTTTTGTTTTGTGCAGGTGATGTATCTTTTTATGTTAATTCAGCTGTGCCAGGGCCCTGCTCTAATTGGTGCATGGATACACCGCCCCGACGTGACTGGTTCCAGCTGGAGGACCCGCCCATTAAAATGAGGCTGGAGTTACGGCGGGAGAGGTCCTCTCATTTCTCCTCATGACCCAGCAGTGTTACTGTGGCGGCTGTTGGCTGCAGTGCAGCTTGAAAGTTGTGGAAGAGGAGTGGGTAGGGTTGAGCTGCTTGGTTCTTTTACTGAAATTATAGAACCATGCTGTCTTAATTTAAGCTCCATGTCTTGAGCGTCATGAGCTCCACGTTTACATAAACGTGATAATGGTTTTCTAGAAGTCTCTGGGTCAGAGAGTCCGAACAAATTATCCTAAACCAGACCCTTAGAATCAGTAGAAGACCAAGGAATAATAAAATCAGATAATCAAGGCTACGCAGAGCGTGTTTTGTCTCCATGTCTCTGTGATTCCAGAAAAAGGAGCAGATAGGAGGTCGAGGAAGTGAGCGGAGAGAGGATTCGTAAGGAGACAGCAGGACCGCCACGTCCATGTTGGGAGAAGATAATCTTTGTTATTGTCTCAGTATATAAAGCTGTACTGCCCCTTTCTGTGAGGCAGACTACTGTATCACAGTATGAATACATACAAGTGCACTGTTTTTGTAATCACTCACATGTGATTTACACAAAACTAAAGTTAAAAAAAACAAACTATTGATGTTGGTGATGTTTTTCCAATGGGACTGACTCACAGATGGATACACTTGCAGGTCAAAGTCTTGCTTTGGTTTGTTTTTATACCAAACTAATGTGGAAGTAAATGAAAGCTGCCAACTGATGCAGATGGAATATTTCAACCACACCTGTGAAAAAATCTGGAGTGGCTGGTTCTGCAGATAGGCAGCACAGATAAGAAATGTTTGCTTGAAGCTTTCAGAGTTCTTCCATGTCACCATTTGGCTGTGTTAACAACATGCAAAACAATGTGCTGTTCTTGTTAACAACCAGTGGTGTTCCCTGCTCACATATCAGAGAGCGGATTTGTTGCCCGGACACTAAACTGTGTTCTGCATGATCACTGAAACTGTGTTCATACAGTGAATGGACTGATTCTGATATTATGCGTTTCTACTCTCCCAGAAGTGCCTATAACATGCCACATTCACCCAGTCACACACTTTCTCTAAACTGAATGCTTCCTAACTACATTCATACATTCTTGACACTCTTGACATGCAGACTGGAGGAGCCAAGGATAGAAACGCTAACCTTCCAATCAGTAGGTGTACTGCTCTACCGCCTGAGCTACCGCCTGTAGCTCAGGCGGTAGAGCAGAGCACTGGCAAAGATAGGTAAACCGTCACTAGAGTATTGATAAAGTGTACACTCACAAACCTGTCAAACCTGCATTTAAAATGTTGGCTACTATAGCAGGTTGTCATGGTGCGTCATTGCCACGTCATCAAACCAGAAGTCGCCATATTGGAGATACTGGAGGTGAACAAAGCACACACATTTAAATAGATTTCAAATGTCAAATGAAAGGAAATGATGAACTATTGCCGTATTTTTGGCTGTACCAATCGGTCAGACCGTGAAAAACATTTGCAGCTTTATAGACTGTCACAAGTTATTACAAATCAGGGAGAACAATGCCAAAAGTTATCAGAGGAAAGGAGGCAGTTGTGATTAGTGAAGCTGAACCAGGATCTACAAGGCAAAAATCTGGACTACATCCAAATTTGTTCAGCTTATTTCTTATCAGGTAGGGAATTGTTGATAGCAGCAGTTCTTAACATATTTTCTAGTTTGATGATAATTCATATAAAGCTTTTGACTTGTATTACAGGTAAAAGGCCTGAACTTTACCAAAAGGATGACCCAGATTGGTTGCCATCTGTTGGAATGACAGGTCAGCAAAGAAACATGTACATCACGCAACAAACGTCTTTTGAATACAACCCATCAGAGACTGAAAGATGAAGTTGCTGCTGCTCCTCCTGCTAACTGATAGCCCTTTGACAAGTGATTACATCAGCAGTAATTTGTGCAACATAGGGACTCAAACTGATATCACTGGTGATCAGGGCTGGACTGGGACAAAAAAATCAGCCCAGGCATTTTGACTAGAGACCGGCCCACCAGGTATTATAGGAAAAACCATAAAGCCTTTGAATGAAAACAAATGTTGTTGTCACAGTGATGTACACTGTCTTGTTGGTATATATGTATCAGTCTAATAAACTTAAACCTACACCATCCTCCCTATTCTGGTATTCTAAACAGTACCCGAAAGTAGACTGCTTGGTCGAGTTAACCTCCTGAACTATCTACAACACATGGTGAAAACCTGAAATTAAGACAGAGGAGACTAGAGGTGAGACATGATCATTACTGATTACTGATGACAGATTTAGATATATTTTCATAAACCATTCATTTGCCACATCAATAAACAGTATGGCAGGGCAAAATATTTTTTCTAGCATGGCAACCTTTAAAACGTGAAAGGAGTCAGAGAGACAGATGAGAAAGAAAAACTTAATTGACTTTTTGATGGCATTTTACACACAGTACTGGTACAGAATCTAGAAAATGTGTGGAAAATACTGGCATCATGTACAGTACTTAGCTACTTCTGAAGAAATTATTATGGGACCCTAAAAAAAAAAATACTATGTACAATAATGGATTTCTATACATTTTACATCAGATGAAAACGTTTGTTGTAAGATTCAGAGCGATAAACAAACAAGAGAGAAAAGCCGATCAGCTGATCACTGATCAGTTTCATGATTGAAGTAGAAACAGAAGCGGGAGGGGGAGAGACTGAGAGAAGGAAGAGGCAGCTGTGCAACAAACACAGAATAACTGCAGCTTTGTGTCTTTTTCATTGTACCTGAAATACGGGACAAACTGTGTTCCTTTTCACCTCAATACGAAACGCGTAATATTTTCTCTGTATACGAGACAATTCCGTTTTTTACGGGATGGTTAGAAACTCTAATAACTAACCTTATAAATAAGATAAAACAAGTTCACCATCAATAATATCACAGCACGCGCCCAGCAGTATATAAAGGAGTTATTGTAACTGACTGTAAAAAGTCAGCATAACGAAAATAAACTCCACCTAAACTTGGTTTATATCTGACCCAGATAGACTGCAGGTCATAACTTCTTACCTGAAGTTCAGTTCACCGCCTCGGGTCTCTGCTCCTCCTGCCTTTTCGTCATCCACCTGCCAGCGCGTTGCATCTGCTGGCCTCCACCACTTGCTAATGTTACTGAATCTGTAGAAGCTCCGCAATAGCCACCACCAAACAATTGAGTTATTTTTACACATCTCCCTTCATCTGGCCAATCCACCACCTTTCAGTGTTTATACCGTTACGGAAAAAAACGAAGAAAACAAACCCATTGGCCCATAAAAACGAAAAATCACCATCGGCCCACCGGGCATTGGGCCGATGACCAGTCCAGCTATATTGGTGAATAGGATGCGATTCACATTCGTATATACGCAGCCAATCAATGTCACTGACAGGCTATGACAGCGTCCTTATGTGCCGACACCGGTGTTTCAGCTAGCAAAGCGGCGTGGCTGATGTGGAGTGAAGCAACGTTAATGACAATTTGGACAACCATTGGAGATGTGAGCAGGACAGATGGAACAATTGACGGAAAAAGTGTGGACTTAATACCAGTTTTTAAATTGTGTTGATAGGCCACGTAAAACCAGAGTTATGATAAAAAAAATAAAAAAATGCAATGTTTGGTTTTCTTCCTGAATACATTTATATTTACTGCGGGAAGAAACGGTAAGAACGCCGTTTTATAAGGAAAATGCTCGGAAGCGCTCTCCACCTGTGAGCAAAAACAAAACCAAAGCACCCCCACCCTTTCCTATTGGTCAAAAAATGTACCATGTCGTCCAATCAAAAAAATGATGTGGCAACATCGCACTTAGTTATTTATGAAGGGGGAAGCAAGTGACGGCGGTGTTTTGAGTTGTGAGAGATTTGCGGAATCTTGTGTAGTTAGTGTGTAGTGTAGACAATAGTTTTGTTGCGTGTGTCAGAACAATGAGGCAAGTAAATGGCCTGTATTGTATAGCGCTTTACTATTCCCTAAGGACCCCAAAGCGCTTTACACATCCAGTCATCCACCCATTCTCTCTCTCTCTCTCTCTCTCTCACACACACACACACACACACACACTGAATGTTACAGGTGTTACAGGAGTGATACATCTCCTGTTGTCAGACCTGCAGGTATCAGACTGTTGTTCTCCTTTATCTCATAGTGGACAGAAAATATTTTTTGTAGTGGCACAAATAATTTGTGTGGCATCAAATTTGATGCAGAACAGCTGATTGTTCTGTAAATAGTTTGAAATGTTTGTTTAAAAAAAAACAAACAAAAAAAAACGGCTGCATTTTTAGGTAAACAGCAGCAGAAAATGTTGATTTTTTTTTGCAAAACTCAGTAACTTTTTTGAAGACCTATTGCCCAGCATTGGTCTTTATATACAGTATTTCACCAAACCATCTAACTTGGATTGATTTGATGCTGGCGTGACCACAATGTACACGTCTGCTGTTGCTCACAGTGTACCAAGGGACCGCTCAGCGAGTTTGCGCGTTTGCTCAGACACATGAAAAATTATTGCTGGTGATTTCATCGAGGCTAAGTGAACTTTAAAGTCTTAGAACTGAGAAGATTCATTTGCAAATTTACTTACAAATGCATAACTGAAAAATGCAGCTTTTTGGACAACATAGTTCCTGGCGATCTTGTTCCTGCTGATTGTTGCTTGAATATTCAGACCACTTTAGGTTGTAGAATGGCTCATGTAAAAATTCCAGCCTTCACTCATGAAAAGTCCCAGTTAGCTCCTGTTCACTTGGAAAACAAAAGGAAAGTTGCCCACGTCAGGATTCACATTGAGCGTGTGATTGGTAGCGTGTGCTAGAAATATACTATTTTGGAGGGAATACTGCCAATTTTTTTCTTGATGCGCAAAGATAATGATGGTTATTGTACCATTGATAAGGTTGTGCTCTGGTGAACCTTTACCCATCAATTGCTGATTTTGACTGAAGTTTTATGCACTGTCAATAAAAATATCAACTGCTCTGGACTATATTCTAGCCTAAAATTATTCATAATTGACTATTAAGTACATACAAACTAAACAAAGACATATACACAGTCTTTGTTCGGTCATTGTAATTTGGAAGAGAACACACAGGATAACACTTTCATCAGAACAGATTTATAAAGGAAACCCACAGTTAGCAGAAGACTTAGCTTATAAACAATACAGTACTATAAATTATAGCATATACTATAGAACAATTAACTAGCTGTAAACACAATTTTGTATGTAATTTTTGTTTTTATTGCATTACAATATCTCACCAACATTAAAAGTCCCTGAAGTGCATAGCTTTGTTCCTCAAATGACTGTCCATGAGCAGCACATTTCATCTTGCCTTTTTTACTTGAGATCTCTTTGTTAAAGTGAAGTCAGTCTTCCAGATTTCCACCTTTGACGATGCAGTAGGTAGGTAAGAGCCAATATGCCATTTCTTGAGTCACTATCTTTGAGTCTCTCAACGTCACAGTTTCTTCAATGAGAAACAATGCCGCATCATGTGTGCACATCCCTCCGCCATACACGTATCCGGCCAGACTTCTCAGCGATTATCCAGAGTTCTAGGGGTGTTGCTCAGATTGACTGAGAATGGAGTATCTGAATAAAAGACAAAGCAACAAAATAATACTGTAAGAATAGAATAGTTTCTCACCTTAAAAAAAAAAAAAGAAAAACATAACAGGTAGACTTGTATATTATTATTATTATTATTATTATTATTATTATTATTATTATTATTA
>CAKLIZ010000691.1:4557-26159 GCA_922035795.1 Oreochromis mossambicus | reverse complement strand
CAAAACAAACTCGGGATCTCGCAAAACAAACTCGGGATCTCGCAAAAGTCCGTACCATACACCTCCAAATCAGCACTGAAACCTTAGAAACAACCACAGCGATGGAGGACACACCCATTTGAGCGATTCATAGATTTTTACTTTGAGCTTGGACTAAACTATAAAGACATTAAAACTGTGTTTTGCAATAGACAGTTTTCATATAAGCGAAAGACATCTGAAGAGAGTTCTTAGCACAAGGGGACACACTCGTCACAAAGCGTACTCTGACCTGGCCGTCTTGGTTGAATTTATTGATAACCAGTTGCAGTACTCTGGGCAGCTTCACGGATACCGATGGATGTACACTAAATGCAGGGAACATGGACTACGCGTGAGGAAAGAGGATGCGCGCTTGGTGTTGAAGGAGCTGGATCCCCGAGGCGTCGCACTGAGGCAAGCAAGACGTTTCAGGCGAAGGAACTATTTTTTCAAAAGGGCCGAACTTCATCTGGCACATGGACTCATACGACAAACTGAAGCCATATGGCATCTGTATCAATGGTAGTATTGACGGTTTCTCGAGAAAAATAATCTGGCTTAATGCATACACAACAAATAGTAATCCGAAAGTGATCGGGGGGTATTACATAGAAGCGGTGCAGCGTTTAAAGGGCTGCCCTAGAGTTGTGAGGGGCGATCTTGGAACTGAAAATGGCCATGTTAGAGGCTTTCAGCGTATATTCAAAAATATCAGGTACAGAGCTGCCTTAAAATTTTAAGTTAAGTCAAGAAATAGAGTTTGTTCTTATAACACAACCAATTGTTATCTTAATGAAAAATCACATGTTGTCTAAACTTTTGTCTTAGTTTAGTTGGCTGAGATTTGTTAGTCAGTTCAACTCCTTTAATTGTCATTTTTACTTTGGAAAACCCTTTCAGCTAAATTAAAATAATCTATTGTTTAAACTCTTGTCCTAGTTCGGTTGACTTGGGTTTTTTAGTTAATTCAAATACTTTAGTAGTTCTTTTAACTTAGGAATCTATTTTAGCTTAGCTAACATAATCTGTTAGCTAAGTTGATTTAAGTTTATTAATTAACTGAACTCCTTAAGGTAGCTGAGTGAACTTGTAAATCAGTTTCATTTTAATTATCAGAGTTGATTGACTGGATGTAAAGAAAAATGTGTATTGAACATCTTAAGTTTTTTTTTTTAATTATTTTAGCTTTCTAACATCCATTTCAGCAAAACTACCTGTTAGGTTCATCTTAGATCTCAGGTTTAAATATCTACATTCCTTTAAATTAATTTTCTGTTGTTTACAGAAAAAAATAAAACCCCACAGATTCCATTAAAGTGTATCTGATCATTTCAGGCAGAAAGTTTGTTTTAAGAACATGACAAGACAATTACTCATGAGCACCCAACATTCACCATTTATTGTGCCATCTTAGTCATCTGAGAAACAGAAAAATCAGTGACGTAGCTCATCAGGCTCACAATCCATCAAAACTCAAAGGTTGCTCCCTGTGAAACAATAAATTTGAACTTGGTCTTGAGCCCAGTTTGGGTGAAGATTAAATTCTGACCAATACTCTAGGAGCAGTAGTGATTCTTGTGAAGTAACAACATAAAGTCTGCATTAATGTAATGTATCAACGGGACACTTGCTATTTTAGAAAAGTTATTCTTTACATTTGCAAAATTTTTAAACTTCATTGTGCTCAGTCACACCTGTTAGCATAAAACTTGAAATATTAAAATAGTACAAAACCTTTGATAAGTGACAGTAAAGATCAGTTTATAACAACTAAGACATCAAACTCTTGTATTTGTTGCAATTGTAAACGAAGACAAATTCCACAGAACCAATATCTCTGAAAATGAGTGCATGCTTCTGAAACATTTGATAAGATGGATATTTCAGAAACATCAGTTTGAGTCTGCTCAATTGCAAAACAAAGGAAAAACTACTGACTTGCATGAGATAAGCATCTGCAGAGTCCACCATTATATTGTTGTTCACATAAGTTTCTTAAACCATGAACAAATGAGTAATTGTCTAATCTGGAATGTAAAGTGTAGTCATTTAGTGACATACAAAAGTGAGAATGAAAACTTGCAAGAATAAAAAAACAAACAGTAAAATAAAAACTGTCCTTAACACTAAGGCAATTGTATGCTGTGAGCATACAATTACAGTTCTGCATGGCTTTCTGCAAGAGTCTGTTTCTTAGACCATGCACTAGTGAGGAGCACTGCCTTCCACCAATGTTCATTAGGATGTTCTGAATGACTTCAAAGATGCCCTTAAGTTCCTTTGGATAGTCTATGTTGAGGGCAAAAAGAAGGCCCATCAGCATGGAAATGGCACTTGAGACATCCCTCAGATTAGAAAGGATTACTGCCGCCTCAAGGACAACCAACACATCGATGATGTCTTCTTCTTTCACCATCACAATGCCAACTTTCATCCTCTTAGAAAACGTGTCTTCAATACCTGTCGGCTATAAAAGGGTTCAAAGACAAAAAAAAACAAAAAAAAATTACACAATTACAATTACACAATATCCCTTGTGCTTAAGAATTCATGTCTTTCCAAAGCAGAGCCATACTGATGCCTTGGATGATGGTGATTGGCTTTGGGTAACACTTATTAGTTGTTAAAGTTTTTTCAGAATGAGATATGCACCCCCATGTTACAAATCCATTTCTTGCTTTAAACAAAGACCATGTTCATAAATAACTGAGCATGTCTTCAATTGCAGAATTCAAACAAAATTTTCAATTTAAATGGTAAATGGCCTGTATTTGTATAGCGCTTTACTAGTCCCCTAAGGACTCCAAAGCGCTTTACACATTCAGTCATTCACACACATGGGTGGATGACTGAATCGTGACTCAAGAGTTGACAGTTCGTCTTATAATTGGAAGGTTGCCGGTTCGAGCCCCGGCTCCGACAGTTTCAGTCGTTGTGTCCTTGGGCAAGACACTTCACCTGTTGCCTACTGGTGGTGGTCAGAGGGCCCGGTGGTGCCAGTGTCCAGCAGCCTCGCCTCTGTCAGTGCGCCCCAGGGCGGCTGTGGCTACAATGTAGCTTGCCATCACCAGTGTGCGAATTTAAATCTACTTATGCTAAATATTGGCTGTGCTCTAAACCAAATCTGGCTGAGAATACATGAAATGTGCAAACTGCAGCTAAACTACAGGATCAGATTATGGCTCCATAGACAATGCTTCTTTAATCAGTTTATTGATTAAAGTTTATTTTTCCCCCCTATATTAACAGCATGAAAAAAGAGCATATAGACATGGCTGAACAGGTTGCATAATTGGCACTGAATATCAACATCCACCTTTACCCAGCTGCCCAATGACTCTCGGCCAGTAACCTTTAATTGCTTGCCCAGTCTACACAGTCTCTTTTCCAGGGTCCAGGACATTTCACCAAAGTATTGCCCCCCACAGCTGTAGCAGCCACTGCAGCCCCTTAAATATCCTAATATCTCTGCCATTACAATATACAATGTGAGAAATCAAACGTAAAACTGAAGTGAACAGTACAGCAGTGAAATGTCAAAGACCCTGGTGAAGACATGAATAAACACAAGACACTAATAATATCAATGCTAGCTTGCCAGTTAGTTTCTCTGAAACCCAGACCAAATCCAGTGTCAAAGATCTTGTAATAATACATTTGGTGAGGAAAAAGTACACATGTTATCATGTGGCATCTATTGTTTCATAGATGTTTCATGTTTCATTTAAAATCCACTGTGGTGCTGTCATTATTAAATTTACTAAAAGAAACAATGCTAACCTTCACAGTCTTGAAAGTGTGTGAGGGATCTTCCTTTAGAAAATGAGGTCCTCTGTCCTCTTCCTTTGTGTAGGGCTCTGGTCAAAGAAGTCAAAAAGAAAACAAAAACACTTTTTAAACAGTGTTTATGAAACATGTAGACAGCTCCAAATTCACAGCTTTTTGATACATAATTCCATCAATATATGATTATCATTGGAGATTTTGAATCAGGCTTATCAGGACATTCAAGTAGAATATGATATCCAACCTACCACCAATATACACAGATTCTGTAAAAGTTACCACACTAAATGTCCAGTTGTGAAATATGATGACAGACTTTACTTATCAGCTTTCTTTCAATGAGTTCATCAGTTGAACTGGATAACCTAAAACTTAAACATAGGATTAGATTTCGCAGTTGAACACTTACATCATCACCGAAGCATCTTATGAGCCTAGTTAGCCCTCCTATGCCGCTCTTGATTTTGTACAGCTCCACGAACCTCTCCATAATGGTCAAGCACAGCAAAAAGGAACCCTTTCAGGTCAACAGATGTAAGACGGGCAAATTCTGCTTCAACCTGAGCAATAGAGGAAGAGGGGTGGAGAGTACAGGCAGAATATAAAAAAAAAAAAAAAAAAAAAAAGATTCTTTGAGACCCAAATTTAAGCAAACGGTCATCTGAGGCCCATTAGAGAAAACACAAACACACAAAAGCAAACAAACAAAAAGATGCACTTTACCTGCCGTTCAGCAAACGAGGAAGTTCAGAGAACAATTAGCTCTGTCTTGAAATCTTTTAAAGTAGAATGGTTGTGAAAATGACTTATGTGATGTAAAACTTTAGTAAACGTGCGATTAAAAGAACACTGAGTAAAAGGACAAGTAACAATTTCCTTATTCCTCAGATGTTTACCTTGATGAGCAATACTGTTTTAGTCCAACTGCCTCATTAAAGTTACACAACAGGCTTTTTACATTAAAGCCAGCAAGTCCATTACATACTCCCTTTTTAGATCTGAAATACTGTGCACATTCTGTGTATATGTAGTGGACAGCAATTTACCCAATAGAGCGCAAAGTTTGCAAGTCCACCTCATTTAAATGACAAAGTCAGATGTGATCATCTAGACCTGTGAAAATAAATTAATGACAAACCTGCAGTTATGGATGTTATTACAACCACAAGAACCTAAACAGTCTGCTCCATTGCTTTTGTTAATGAATCATTTGTTGGTAACAGGTCTGAATATTTAGTTTATGCCACCTGCATGCGATCATCAATAGTGCAATATTACTTCTTAAGAAGTACCCTGACACTACAATCTTTATATCATTTGTTCTACAGAGCTATTAAGTTACAATATAATCTGTGGTGTTTCCAGTATGACAAAATGCACAAATTGTAACTTACCATTTGACTCCACTGACAAAAATAAATCCCCAGCATCAAGTTTGGCTTCACAGACCTAAAATAAGTAAAATAAAAATATGTTATAATTGTATTGTTTTCGCCATTTATTCATGTTTGCTAATGTTTTTTGCTTTTTGCAAAAAAAAAAAAAAAAAAAACTTCTGCAGTATACCATGCCAAAAATCAGTGTCTTTTATGCCAATTATTTTATCACTACAGCTCTTTTAGTATGGAAACTCACACAATCTAGTCATACTGATCACAAGAGTTCAAAAATAAGTCAAAATAGTGAGCTGTTGTTAAGCATAAAGCATTTCAGGGTAACAAATAACTGCACAATAGAATTAAAGCAAAAAATAAACACACTGGAGGACTAATACATGCAAACATGTTCCAACTTTTGTACCTGTCTTTCCTTATAGTTATAACCAATGTTACTCACCTTGAAAGCATATTCCAAAGAATATTCCAGTATGCAGGTGTGTTGAGAGAATGCATAGTATGCAAACGGCTACCAAACAGCCATCATAATTCGTCATACAATGAGAACAGGACAAATCAACAATTGACAATGACTAATTAATATTAAAATCTGTAACATAATGTATTGTTTGGAGTTTAGTCTGTTACTGTTACTATTTTTACCATTTCTTCTTGGGGCAACTGTAACCCACATTATTTCCTTAGGGATTAATAAAGTATTCTGATTCTGATTGTTTCAGGATGACCTGCCATTATCCAATGACACATCTGGTTACCTGCATCTTTTGCTCGTTTCTCCTCCGCTTCTTTTTTCTAAACTGAGCACCTGATGGCTTTGAACTTTTCTTGTCCATCTTCCATTGGTTTTAATTTTGCACTCCAGTATGAACACAAGTCCCCCAACTCGAGGATCACCACAACATAACCTAATAGACCTACACCTTAGTTCACAGATTAACTTTGTCTAGGGTGTATTTCTGGGATTTCACACAACCCAGGATTCAAATCATGAATACATAATGGGCTTGGATTTACAACATTATGAATGAAATGTGCTCTATTTGGAAGCAGCAGGTCTCCCTCCCCTTTCGATGGGTTATGTGTGAGACTTTAAATCATCAAACTGTAAATTATAAATTTTAAATCTTTATTGATCCCTTTACCCCGAGTCCTAAAGTGTATATTTATTTTCTTACTCTACTATATTTATTGTTCGTTTATTTGCACTGCTGTAACTGGAGCCTCGTCGTCTCGTCTCTCTATATACTGGACTGTATGACAATAAAGTTTACTTTGACTTCAGCAGCGCGCAGGCGTACCGAGGGCTCTCGCGCTCAGTTTTCGTGTATAGAATTTCGAAAAAACATCGGTGCAAATTATAAGTCTGTATCATAATGTCCGGTGTTTTCGTGTTTGTTGTTTTGTTTTTATTTTGTTTTATTTTGCCAGTTGGTTATTAGATGCTGCTCCAGCCAGCCAGAGAATCCCCCGCCGCCCCGCCCTCTCCTCCCTGCGCCGCAAGCAGCAGGCGCACCTTGCAAACGGAGGGCGCCCTTACTCCCAGCAAATGGGCGATAGAAAACTGATTGGTGCCTATGCCATTCCCAATATGCGCTGGCTGCCGTCGGGGCAGCATGAGTACGAGCATTTTTTTTTTTTTTCTTTTTTTTTTTTGGCCGATGCCCGTGATGCCGCCCCCCATCATGATGCCGCCCCGGGCAACCGCCCGTGTCGCCCGTATCTAAAACCGCTACTGCTCTAACGCTAAACTCAAACCTTGTTTTCAACAGAGGTTAAAGATGCAGTCATTTTCAAAGAATTTTAAACAATAAAGAGTCCTTGTGAAATCTGAGCTAACGTACAACTAAGCCATCAGAAAATTAAATGTGTAACTGCTTACTATACGGCTGAATATATCAAATGCTTCAATGACAAATGAGAAAAGACAGAATTTATGAACTCAAGGATAATCATACATATAACAATTACAGCTGTAACCATTAGTACACTCATCAAGTTCAAATGATGTCCATTTCAAAGTAATTGCTGGAAAGGATATTGTCGAACTCGGTGCGAAATTCAGGATAAGAACTGTAAGTGCATGGCACTTCAAGGGTAGCTCCACAGGTGTGAGCAACAGGCCTTCTGTTGAGCCCAGTTTCAGCATTAAAGCACACCAAAATTTTGTCAACACATATCACTGAACATATTTACAAGTGTTAACATTAAAGGCATGCATATACGACCTCGGTTTTTCAACAAGTTACTCGCCTTTTGAACCACGGTGTTTAATGCTTTGTTGTTTATACGTACTTTGTCTTGTTGCATGTGCACGATGTCGTCGTGTGGGACCTCTCTTGACCGCAAAAAATGTTCTAAATCCTCCTCCATGTCCGCACCCTTCAACTGAACTGCTGTCAAAAAGGAGCGGGATCTTTTGCGAGATCCCGAGTTTGTTTAGCGAGATCTCGCAAAAGTCCGTCTTAATTTTTTTTTTTTTTTCTCCCATGTCCCCTGCGGGGCTCCGTGAAAAGGAAAGTGCAAAATGTAGTTTAGAAAGGATGCTTAACACTTAATGACTGATATGCACATAAGGAAAGAGGCGCCAGTTGTTGAAGCGGTCTGGAGACGGGGGTCTTATGCAAACTCACAGTCTGAGCGGCACCAGCTGTCCATGCTCCAGAAGCCAGGTGTATTGTGAGAGACCGGCGCCAGTCTTAACCTCTGCGGGAGATCATAAAAATGAGCTGAGTGCGACTGGCTAACCGGGGTGCGAGTGGAGCCGCCCCTTTGTTATGTGATTGGCAGCGAGGCGGAGTTGGTGGAGCAACAGGGGAAACAATTGTGCGCTGGATGCAGTTCTATGCGAGTAAGAGCGAGGTAGAACTTAGACTCTGCGCTGAATTTTAGACGGAGCTAGTGAGAGGGCTGGTTTTGGAGAAAAAAGACTAAGGATTTTTTCAGGATTTCCCCTGAAATCGAATATAAGGTTTTGGGTATAGAGGGTTCACTACAAGTTATTCTAGGGTTTTTTGTGGTGCGTTTTTGGAGAAAACACCGAGGGTTTTTCAGGTTTTTGGGGGGTTTTTTTGCTGGGAGCCGTGGTGTGTTTATGCTCAGGGGGAATCGCGAGAGTTTTTTGTCACTCGAAGTTTGATTCTAAATCTCCTTGTTCGGATTAAACAAATGCAAATAAAATGAAAGTCTTCCCGCAAGGCATGCAACCTGTATTTCTGGCCATACTGAACGTTACAAAAGCACAAGTTTAACTAAGCACTTTTACTATTGTTTAACACATTTTCTTTCACTCAGTCACTCACACAGTCACTCAGTCTCACACAGACTCACTCACTCACACAGTCCCGAGGCGCGTGCACAAGCGCGCACATGCACTGACCCACCACCAGATGGCTTTTTTTATGCATAAAAAAAAGTAAAAACTGTTTTTTAATGCTATTTGGTATAAAAACTTTCTAAATAATCAATTCTTTTTGAGGGGGAGAAATCAATGAGATACGAACTAGCATATTTTGGATGAATGTTGTATTATTTATGAATATCATATTTTTATTACTTCCTTTACTTTATTACTACTTGGGGTCATAAAATCTTATTGGGGCCATAAATCACTGTTTGACTTAAGGGGTATAATATCTCTCTCTGTAATATCAACCATTTCTCAACAGCTAGCAAGGTTAAATGCAGTACTGTCGAGAGATTCAATCGTAGCTTCAAGGGTAGAATGTGGAAGTACTTAACATCAGCCAACTCCCGGAGATATGTAGATGTCATACCAGATCTCACACAAGCATATAACAATGCTTATCACAGATCTATCCAAATGGCCCCTGCAGAGGTGAATAAGGATAATGAGAAGTCTGTCTTTAACGCGCTGTACAAAACGAGGCCTCAGAGGGAACTAAATTTAATATTGGTGACACTGTACGAATATCAAAACTGAGAGGAAAGTTTCGAAAAGGATACGAGCAGACCTACACCGATGAGATTTTCAGTCAAGGAGCATATAGGGAGACAGCCCCCAGTGTACAGACTAGCGGATCTAGCAGGAGAGGTATTGAAAGGGACATTTTATGAGCCTGAGATACAACGTGTGGTTGTTGATGAAAACAAAACATTGAAAACATATTGGCTAGAAAAAAAGTGGGTCGGAAAAAGCAGGTGCTAGTGAAATGGCTAGGATAGCCCAACAGCTTTAATTCGTGGATTCCAGAAAAAGACATCGTTGAGGCGTGATTAACTCAGATGACGCAGCTCTACACACATTCATTCAACACTGAGCAGAGACTGATAAAGCATGAATAAAAAGAACAACAATGCAGGCTTCTATAAAGCCTCTTCTCAAATGCTTCAGCACGTTTACCCAGGTAATAAGATATCTAATTTTAGAACAAAGCCGCAAAACCTATTGTTTTGGATCAGCCGTATGAGGTCGCTCTTATAGAGATCCAGTACCCACGCATATGGCTGTCTTTTCCACAATCAGATTCGCCAGTGGAAATTCATGACCCAGTCAAAGATGAAACCATAGCCTGTTGGGAAATCAGTTTTACGGTTCTTTTTATTCCTCGGGCATCCAGAGACTGCACCGGAACTCAGTAGTTATTTCACAAAACCTTTATTCATCTTTATTTAAGCATGCATCTTCTAGAAGGAAAGACTTGCCAGGCCGGTGTCCCTCTGCAAAATCTTCACCCCTTTGTTAGTTACAGCCAGCTTTATAGACGTGACCCCATCATAAACCCCCCATGGTGTGCTGCAAACTCTGTCTGTGTGTATGCACGAGCACGTGAATGAATGTATGCGCCTACCTGTGTGTATGTGTGAGTGCACGTGAGTGAGTGTAACAGTTGAAGCACGTGTGTGTGTGTGTGTGTGTGTGTGTGTGTGTGTGTGTCTCTCTGCGTACGTGACTTCCTGGGGGTCATAAAAGTAATCTCCTCACCCAAGCTAAACCAAATTCCTCTACACAACAGAGAAAACAGAGTTAACATATTACAAACACTGAGACCCCCACCCAGGTCTTCCCTGGGGAATTTCCACTCAACAGACAACTCTTTGTCTTACTTTCACAGTTCAAAGTGGGAGAGGGCCTCCTAGAAATCTACTCCTAAATTCATGACACACTCAGGCCTTTATTGCATCCAGGGCAGTGTCAGTGTCTCTACAACAATTCTCCATCCTACCTACACATTTTTAAACTCACAAATAAGCTACGCATATCTTCAAGCCGTAACCATGATCGAACTGTCTGTGGGTCATTTATGCATCTGTGGAACAGATAATAAAAGAATTGAATTTTAAATATCAGCAGTACCAAGCTACTAAGACAGTAAATCTTAAAACTAGACAATTTTCACTTGTTCCATTGGCAGATTTTTTCACTTATTTCAAGCTAAAATATCTTGTATTAAGTAAAAAAATCTGCCAATGGAACAAGTGAAAATTGTCTAGTTTTAAGATTTACTGTCTTGAAAGTTCCTTTAGCTTACTGAAATGTTGCCCTTTAGCTGATTCTGTCTTATTTTAAGTGTAATGAGATAATTTTGACTAGAAATAAGACAAATACTCTTGGTAAGATTTTGAGTTTTTGCAGTGTGATGGTCTGAGAATACAAGCTTGAAGATGTTTGTTCTTCCTTTACTAACAGCTAACTAATAAGCCTCAGTGAGATGTTCTACCTGGAACATGTTCCACCTGTCTGCAGAATGAGATGAAGCACAGAGTACAGTGTGAGAGGAAGCCAGTTCACCAGTCTGACAGTAAAGATCCATTCAAACATTCACACCAGGCTGAGACTGAGTGGACACTTCACAATTAAAATATGAGCTCTGTGTTTAGTCTGATACAAGAATTTAGCAGTTTACAAAATAACCTCTCAGGATCTGTTACTGATGCTCATCAGATACAAACTTTAGGCCCGGGTTATCTCACTGAGGTCTGAGCGATTGTCCAGGAATTCTGATGCCATTTTTCCAAAGAAATGATTGGTCAGGAGGAGGTGACTGTGAGATGGAAACTCAGCTTAGAGGTTTTTGACCTGCTGTCTGGAACAGGACCCAGATGTTTCTCTAACATTATAACCTTATAATGATGACAATGCAGAGCATGTTGTTCTTCAGACCAATGCTGCAGACTGTCAGGAACCATCAGAGCTTCAGACAAGATCAGCTTTTGACTTTTAACAAACTGCAGCGAAGGAAATTATGCTGTCATGATTAAATAGGAAGTGGTCCCAAGGGACAGCGGACTGAAACGTGATGAATAGAAACTGACTTGTATTTATGCAGCAGGAAATCCACAACAAAGGTTTGAAAACTGATGATCAAAAATCCAAACTACAGCAGCAACAACAGAATCAGTACCAAACAGTTCAGCCTAACAAAAAATTGAGAGGAAAACGAGACACAGGATCAAACTAATGAGTCACAGGGGAACTAAACACAATGGACAAACTACACAGGCTATGAAATCAAACACATTAGTGTAACAAGAAATGCAACCTCACTGGATTTTAGTCACAGTGCATTCAGTACATTTGTTTATCTATCTGTGACGATGACTCTGTGTGTGCTGCTCCGTGGACCGGCTCACTTTACGGTCTGTTTCATCTTCACATGAAACCTATGTGCTCATGAGTTCTGCTTTTCAATTCTTCCATTGGACATCTTTGAGGAAGGAAGGTGATGGTGTCTGAGCTGTTTCTCATCTTCGTAATAACAAATTTTGTGAGGGGTTCAGGTCAGGAGAGCTGGCCGACCAATCAACAACTGTATTAAGCATTTGGTTTCGTGTGAGCAGCTTTTTAATAAAGATTTTGAATGAAAAGTGGAGTCAGTTTGATTTGTGCACACGAACCTCACAGACCCCCGTCTGTGCTCAGAACCTCCAATCAGAGCAGGAGAACTTCCATTCAGATTATTAAATATTATTTAACATGTCAGAGTGGGGAGAGTGGGCTGTTACTGTGAACACAGAACACTTTTTCAGTCACACCATGGCTGGATTGAAGGTTTCTAATGAGGACGACTGAGAAATGGCATCAGGAGAGCAGAGCTGCAGTGAGGACATATGGACACTAGGTGGCAGCAGAGTGTGAGCTCACTGTCCAGAAGACTACAGAGCTGCTCACGGACCTGAGGTGGTCCAGGTGCTTCAGCCACTCACACAAACACATCAGCAGGGTTAAACAAGTGGATACATTTTCCAAGGACAATGTTGTTAAATCCTGGTGATTGTTCTTCACTTCGCTGCTTTACTTGTTTCATGGTCCTGCAGTTGTGTCTCTTCCATAGTTACATACCTAAGCATTTTCACCGTGGGCAAATCTGCTCCTGCAGTCCTCCAAAAACCAGTCAGTGTACACAGCACTGTAAAAAAGTATTGCCTCATTTATTTTTGTTGCACGTTTGTCACACATTTACATGTTTCAGATCACACAAATTGAAGATTATGTAAAGATAACATACGCTTTGTAAGTAATTTGTTTAGTTATAGAGAAATTACTATATTTTATTGTCACAAGAAGTGATAATGTGAAAAATGTTTTGGTTCCACACTTCCTGCTGTGCCTAGCAGGAGCTTTTATTTTTAAGTTTTACCGTAAGTTGTGTATTAAGATAGCGTGTTGTCACCAGCCATTTGAAGGAAAGAAAACCCTGACACTGTCTTGATTAGCAGCAGAAACTTCCTTGGTTACGAAAGCAAAGCTTCATAAAAGTTGGGAAAAAGTGTTCAGAAGTTTTTCACTACCATCTCAATAGTGAGGTGAATGATAGGCAGAGCTCACGCAATCAGCAGAGGTGGCAGCTAAGTTACTGGTGATCCACGTGTCTCGGTAAGCTAGCTAACTTCTATGTTCAACGATCGTACTGAGAGTAATTACATTTTGCACTCATGTTTTTTCTTTGTGGGTTGCAGATGTTACTTCTACTCTAAACTTTGAGGAACAAACTGAAATATAAGGTTGCAAACTAACAAAGTACCTTTAAAGGGCAACGCATCTTACTTGATTTTGTAAAGGACCTGGTTGTTATTTTTCTAATTAAGCTGTTACTGTTTGAAAACTAAAGTCACAGTTAACTGAAATTTCTGTGTGTTATGATTATTCACACTCATGTCCAGCTCCACCCCGAACCTAGAGTGAGGTGTACTTATGCAGGAGTGGGTAACACATGGATGAACCTTTTGAACTCAAGTGTGCTCACGCACAGAGGTGTACACACGGGTGCTCACAGACACAAACTTTATTTTCCTTGGCTGCTACCTTAAAGCATATTTTGCACTGTCGGTTTAGTATTTACTGTTGCTTACGCATATCTAGGTTGTTGCTATGATCTCTGTATTGTGTTGTTCTTGTTGTTTGTTTTCTTTTTTCGTCTTTTAACAGGTGAGCCAACATATTTTCTCAGTGTCTTCTCTTCTCTTACCCTTCCCCTCTGTTTCTCTTTATCCATTTCTGTCTAAATGTCTGTCCAATTCGTAATAACTTAAAATAAAATAAATAACTAAACAATAACAACATAGATCAAACAAGCAGACCAATCTGGCATTGCCATATTATCATAGTAACAAGTTCAATTCTCACCTGGGGATGGACCTGAACATGAACCAGCATTACCCTTACAAGAAAGCTTCAGGCATTTGTTTGTCTTGTGCTTGAGTGGAGTGAAGGAATGCATTTACAGCAATACTGTGAAAAAGGTGAAGTCAGATTTCCCACACAACTTCAAAGCAGACTGTAACAATCATCTGCTATTCAAAATGTCTTTCTTGTGCTTATTGAGTCTCATTTGGTTGTCTCATAAATGACTGTGTGATTGATTTAAATTCGGTGCCATGCATACTTGTCCACTCAGGGATGGGCAGGTGGGAAGAAAGCTGCTCACAGAGTGATGGGTCAGCTTGCAGTCCACTCTCAACATCCTGCTATTCTGCCAAAAACAAGTCACGTGTCTTCTTTATTGATCAAGCATTATCATGAGAAAGTACAGCATCAAGGAAGAGGTATGACTGTAAATGAATTGCGATCTAATGGGATATGGGTGATTGGATGCAGCAGTGCAGTTGCCTCACATATCTTTAAGTGCGTCACATGCAGAAAGTATAGAAGGAACACACAAGATCCAAAAATGGCAGATTTGCCAGAGGACAGAATGGAAATGACCCCTCCATTCACATATTGTGGCATAGATTGCTTTGGACCATTCTATGTGAGGGATGTAAGAAAGGAACTGAAGAAGTATGGTCTTCTCTTCACTTGTATGTGTTACAGAGCTGTACATATCGAAATGCTTGATGACCTTAGTTCAGATGCTTTCATCAATGCATTGCGCATATTCATTGCAATACGTGGGAATGTAAGGCAGTTGAGATGTGATCAAGGTACCAACTTTGTGGGTGCAAAAAGAGAGTTCATGGACTCAATAAAGAACTTGGATCATGAGCAGTTGAAGGAATATGGCTGTGAGTTTGTAATGAATCCCCCATCATCAAGCCATATGGGAGGAATTTGGGAGAGGCAAATAAGGACAATCAGAAGTGTTCTAACAGCAATCCTTGATCAGTCTGCTAAAAGACTTGACACCGCCTCACTTAGGACATTTTTGTATGAAGTGATGGCAGCTTCACATTCACCTCCGCTGAAAAATACGTATTTCCCTTGCTTCACCTGCTGCCTGCCTACTAGCGGCGGGCATTGTAACAATAAAACAGTATTAGCCTCTTTTTTTTTTTTTAAATACAAAGTAAAGTAGATTTAATAGTTTTTTGTTTTTTTTTACTTTTTATATTACTTTTCCATAACAACAAAAATATAACAAAAAATATAAATGGACCAACTTGGGGCACTGTTCAAAACATCTTACAAATATAGCCATATAGACTGGATTAAATAACAGAGTCTTCAAGCCTTTGCTTGTATTTATGCCATTTAGTTCAATGTTGTAGAACAGTTTTTGTGGGCAGACATTTGTGCGCATTTGCAAAAATTTTAAAAAGACCAATATCAGGGCAGGAGGCACCTTTTATTTCTGCATTATAAAAATGACGTATCTGCAGATATCAAAACACATCTGTATTTTCCAGGTTGAATTCTGTTCAAATTTACTTGGTTTTACTCACCAAAGTGAATCGGGTTTTTTGAGTCATTTGATTCACTAAGTCAGTTGACCAGAGAATGCAAAAAATGTACATTTTCAATCAAACTTAATTTCTTTTCTCTTTTCATGTATATCCTACTGCTAAGATGAGTGATTCTAAAAGAAAACAACTATTTTTAGAGCAAAAAAGAGCAAAAAAATTTCTAAAGGGAACAGTTATTTTGTTTATTTTTATTTTATTAGTATTTTCCTTAAATGTGTCAAATATGTTTTCTCATCTAAATGTCCACTGAGCTGTGAGCCAGGGGGCGGTAATGCACCTTAACATTGGTTGCCAACCAAGAAGAAGAAGAAGCTGTGAGCCAGGAGGGAGGGGGTGAGTGGTCGTGTCCAAATTCATGGGCTGCATTCTCCTGAGGACCCGGCCTTCGCGGTCTACGTGGGCCGGGTCCTCAGAAGGTCGGGTAGGCCGGAAGTAAACAGCCGTGGAATTGGACGGTCTAGCCTTCTGATTAGCGTCACCGCTGTCTCGGTGGAGTTTAATAAACTCGTCCGTCTGCTCCTTGCTATCTAAAATATAACAGGACACTGGCGTAAATTCTCGACCATCTCACACTTCTGTTTAATCAGTTTTCTGTTTGACATTTATTCAGCTGTGTTAAAACCACCCGGGGGATTAATAAAGTTTTATTTTATCTAATCTAATCATTTTAATCTCAGCCAAACCGATTTACTCACGAACAAATAAAACACTGAAAAAAGCCAAACAATAGCATTACGTTTAACCTGAGTAGCGAAAGTCCACGGTGATCTGAAAATGATGTGCCGGGAGTTGTGCTGTTCTCGGCGGCTTCAGTGACCCTCGAGCTCTCGGCTAGCTATCGAGCGGGTGGGTAACAGACGTCTCCGAAAACGTCGAACCACTTTTGCAAATATGCGATATCTTGATAAACCGAGCAGATATTTGAAGTTTACACACCCACATTCTCGCCTGAAAATATGTTAAAAGATTATTTTGTGACCGAGAAAGAGTAATAAGAGTAATTTTAAAACTTAATAGCGGCTGCCATTGCCGGAAACTGGAGTTTGGCTGGGCCGCGCTCTGAATTCTGGGATATGGTGGGCCACGAAGGACACACCCGACCCATCCTTCAAATTCGGGGAAAAGGAGGACGCATTTGTCGGCTGCATTCGGAGGAGTCTACGAATTTGGACAGCCTTCGGCGCGTCGCTGTGACGTAATCGGTCTACAAATGCGTCCTCAGGAGCATGCAGCCCATGAATTTGGACACGACCAGTGAGTGAGTGAGTGAGTGAGTGATTCGTTCGCTGTATGATTCAGCACAGGAGGGAGGGGGTGAGCGAGTCCTGAGTGATTCGCTCGCTCTACGATTCAGCACAGGAGGGAGGGGGGTGAGTGAGTCAGTGAGTGAGTGATTCGTTCGCTCTATGATTCAGCACAGGAGGGAGGGGGTTAGTGAGTCCTGAGTGATTTGCTAACCCTACGATTCAGCACAGGAAAGGAGGGGGTGAGTAGCTCAAATGTGCTGTTAGCATGTTAGCAGAGCGATGCTACTGTGAACCGAGGAGCTATTGTCTTGATGTGAGCTTCTACTCAGGGTTTTTTCTTCCAGTTCAGAGCAGAAATGTTTTTGTTAAGATACTGGATGTTGTGTTTTTCTCCACAATTTTAATTATAAGCTAGATATATTGCTGCTAACAGCAACAGGGATGAGTCAGTTGGGCTTGTGAATCATGATTCATGAGTCAGTAAAGTGATTCTCGAGTATTGAACGATTCGTTCATGATTCGCGCATCACTATTTTAGTTTCCCTCTGTGCCGTCTTTATGTTCATTTGTGTCAGCTGTGTCTCCCCAGGTGTTTTCACTTCCCTCCGTTCTCTGTATTTAGTCTGTTTTCATTCAGTTTTTGGCTACGTCCACAGGTACACGGGGATTTTTTAAACACGCAGATTTTTCTATGCATTTGCACCTTTCGTCCACACGTAAACAGCGTTTTTGATCACTGAACCAGTGATGGGAATAACGGCGTTACAAGTAACGGCGTTACTTTTTTCAGTAACGAGTAATCTAACTAATTACTCTTTTTATCGTTACAATGCTGTTACCATTACTAGTAAGAAAATGCGGTGCGGTCGCGTTACTATTTTTCAACAAACAGACGGTTGAAGCTGTGTTCATCTTACCGCATTTTATATCAGTTGCACGGAAGTAGCCGTAAGTAATCTGGGCGCCACAACTTTAAGCAGCTGTGCCCAAAGCAGGTGATAATAAGGATTAAGTAAAGCTCTATACAAATACAGGCCATTTACCATTTGTTCATTTCTAAGGTGTGAGTCTACACCAACCAAAATACTGTCTTTGGTTATTAATATTTGAAATGATGAAAAGTAACACAATTCTCTGCCTTTTCAGAAAAAGAAACACTTTTCGGAAATACTTAAAGTTTTGTGAGGATAGAAAACCCTGTTTAGTCTTTCCCTCCCAGGCCTATAGACTTCTGATTGGCCAACATTTCATTTTTAGTGTTTACATGTGGATGGAGATATTTTTTCAAACCTGCACGTGTGGATGGGATTTAAAAAAAAGAAAAAGAAGGAAAATCTAAGTTTTCAAAAAACACCCGTGTACGACTGGATGTAGGTGTTGTCAGGCTGTATGTTTTCCTCCCTTCATTTCATGTCAAGTTTCAGGTGATTCATGATTCCGTTCGGGTCATGCTCATGTTTCATGTTCATTCTCATAGTTTCCCACATGCTCCTGTTCTGAATTGTGTTCATTTCTTTTTCATAGTCATCACAGTCTAGTTTTTCCCAGTTTAGGTTTTAGTTTAGTTTTCGTCCCTGTTTACCTTTTGCTTTATTTTTTGTATTCATCCTAATTAGGAATAATAAACGGCTCGCGTTTTGTTTACACTCAGTTTTGTCTCCTTCCCTGTCCGCATCATAAATACACTAGTTCCCCGCCATGACACCCTTAAGGCTTCTGTACTAATCCTAAAGAAGGAAGGTCTAAAGAAGATAAATATTGAATAATAACATTTTCTGCTATTGGTGCCGCACATAAGTACAACATTTTGTAGTAAGCATTAAAAATTGTAGGAATTTCTACAGCGTTATTCGTCAAATTAACATGGGGGCGGGGTGTCCATGATCTCAAGGAGACGAAAACAGGGCATTGTTGGAATGCTACTACGCAAGTAACCCTGGCGGAAGGGGTTACATGAATAGGATGAGGGACCTATGGATTCTTCGATACCCAACATCCACAATGACGGCGAAACAACTATTAGCTCAGTGTTCCAACATTCGAAAGAAGGGACTGCTCTCACAGCTAGAGATTGACGAGGTACAACATAAATGCTACGGCAAGGAGGAGTCAGGACGCCAGGCCAGGGGGGAGATATCATCACCCCCACCCGAGATTGGGTACATAGCCCCAAGTGCGATAGGAGAAGGATCGTTGAGTGCGAGAGGAACTGACCTGAAAGATAGGATCATGGCCAAGCTTGAAACCTGGATCCCCCGTAGCCGGTTACCAAGATTACGTGAAGTACCCTCAGAAGGTCTGCTAGATGATGTTAATGCAGCACTACGGATGATGCCTACAACCACGATTACCGACACTAACAAGCTGATCTACACTACGGCAGTGATCAGTGAGATGCTTGGCTACAAGTTGAACAGCCACAAGGGGCAGTACCCTCCATGGAGAAGGAGGCTAGAGGGCAAGATCAAAGTAGCACGAAGGGAGGTTAGCCAACTAACGGAGTTGCAGAAAGGCGCGACAAAGAAGGTGCATAAGAAATACAGCAAGCTGTCCATACCTGAGGCCTTGGAAACTGCCAAGCAAAGACTCACAGCCTTGGCCAGCCGCTTGAGGAGGTACACCAGAGAGATAGAAGGCAGGAGAATAAACCAGCTGTTCTCCACAGAACCAGCAAAGGTGTACTCTCAGTGGCAAGGGAACAATAACAGAACAGCACCACCAAGGCTGGAGACTGAGCAATACTGGAAGAGCATATGGGAGAAAGACACGACCCATAACGGCAATGCTCAGTGGCTAGCGACCTCCCTGAACAGGGTCCGGTAACCATCACAGTGGCAGACATCCAAGAAAGGGTCTCCAGTATGAAGAGTTGGACAGCACCAGGCCCCGACATGGTTCACGCCTACTGGGCCACTGAACCAGCTGCTAGTTAATGAGAGACACCCGGAATGGCTAACCGAAGGTCGGACGGTCCTGATCCCCAAGGACCCCAAGAAGGGACCGGTCCCATCCAACTACCGACCAATAACCTGCCTCAGTACTACATGGAAGCTCCTGTCAGGCATCATATCGGCTAAGATGAACAGGGACATGGGTCAATACATGAGCGGGACACAGAAAGGGATTGGCAAGAATACCAGAGGCGCAAAACACCAGCTACTGGTAGACAGAACAGTCAGCCGAGACTGCAAGACCAGACTGACCAACCTGTGCACAGCCTGGATTGATTACAAGAAGGCCTATGACTCAATGCCCCACAGCTGGATCCTGGAATGCCTAGAATTGTACAAGATCAACAGGACCCTAAGAGCCTTCATCAGGAACTCAATGGGGATGTGGCGGACAACACTAGAGGCCAACTCCAAGCCCATAGCACAAGTCACCATCAAGTGCGGGATCTACCAAGGAGATGCTCTGTCCCCACTGCTGTTCTGCATAGGCCTGAACCCCCTCAGTGAGATCATTAACAAGACTGGCTACGGATACCGACTACGGAACGGAGCGGTTGTCAGCCACCTCCTGTACATGGATGACATCAAGCTGTATGCCAAGAGTGAACGAGACATCGATTCACTGATACACACTACCAGGCTATACAGCAATGACATTGGAATGTCATTCGGACTGGAGAAGTGTAGTCGGATGGTAACAAAGAGAGGGAAGGTAGTCAGAACTGAGGGGGATTGAACTACCAGAAGGCAACATTGCAGACATGGAGGACAGTTACAAGTACCTGGGGATCCCGCAAGCGAATGGGAACCATGAAGAGGCCGCTAGGAAAGCTGCAACCACCAAGTACCTGCAGAGGGTCAGGCAAGTCCTGAGGAGTCAGCTGAACGGTAAGAACAAGATCCGGGCCATCAACACCTACGCCCTGCCCATGATCAGGTACCCTGCTGGGGTAATAGGCTGGCCAAAGGAGGAGATAGAAGCCACTGACATAAAGACAAGAAAGCTCCTTACCATGCATGGAGGGTTTCACCCCAAGTCCAGCACCCTGAGGCTGTACGCTAAGCGGAAGGAAGGGGGCCGGGGACTGGTGAGTGTCAGCACCACAGTCCAGGATGAGACAAGAAACATCCACGAATACATCACGAAGATGGCCCCAACTGACAGCGTGCTCAGTGAATACCTCAGGCAGCAGAAACCCAAGAAAGAGGAGGAAGGCGAGGAACCATCATGGAAGGACAGGCCCCTGCACGGTATGTACCACCGGCAGATTGAGGAGGTGGCTGATATCCAGAAATCCTACCAGTGGCTGGACAAATCTGGACTGAAAGACAGCACAGAGGCACTAATCATGGCAGCACAAGAACAAGCTCTGAGTACAAGATCCATAGAGGCTGGGGTCTATCACACCAGGCAAGACCCCAGGTGTAGGCTGTGTAAAGATGCCCCAGAGACAATCCAGCACATAACAGCAGGGTGCAAGATGCTAGCAGGCAAGGCATACATGGAACGCCATAACCAAGTGGCCGGCATAGTGTACAGGAACATCTGTGCCGAGTATAACCTGGAAGTCCCGAGGTCAAAATGGGAGATGCCCCCAAGGGTGATGGAGAATGACCGAGCTAAGATCCTGTGGGACTTCCAGATGCAGACGGACAAAATGGTGGTGGCTAACCAACCGGACATAGTGGTGGTAGACAAACAGAAGAAGACGGCTGTAGTGATCGATGTAGCGGTTCCGAATGACAGCAATATCAGGAAGAAGGAACACGAGAAGCTGGAGAAATACCAAGGGCTCAGAGAAGAGCTCGAGAGGATGTGGAGGGTGAAGGTAACGGTGGTCCCCGTGGTAATCGGAGCACTAGGTGCGGTGACTCCCAAGCTAGGCGAGTGGCTCCAGCAGATCCCGGGAACAACATCGGAGATCTCTGTCCAGAAGAGCACAGTCCTGGGAAGAGGTAAGATACTGCGCAGGACCCTCAAGCTCCCAGGCCTCTGGTAGAGGACCCGAGCTTGAAGGATAAACCGCCCGCAGGGGCGTGCTGGGTGTTTTTTTTTTTTT
>CAKLIZ010000690.1:95927-112248 GCA_922035795.1 Oreochromis mossambicus | reverse complement strand
AACTTGCACAATCGGTGGCTGACTAAATACTTTTTTGCCCCACTGTATATATCTCCTTTAAGCCCCAAGATGTTTCCAAGCTACAGGTTTGGCATAGATGCATAGACTCCATTAGAGGTTGGATGGCTGGAAACTTTCTTCAACTAAATTAGGAGAAGACTTAAGTCTTTGTTTGTGCTCCTAAAAAATTTGTACCTAGTGTTATGGAAAACTTGGGTCCACTTGATACATTTGCCAAACTTTCTATCAGGAACCTTGGTGTTACTATTGACTCAGCTCTGACTGTGGACGCTCATGTTAAATCTCTGGTCCGCTGCTGTTTTTATCACTTGAGAAACATTGCTAAGCTGAGTCCCATTGTATTGCGCTCCGAATTAGAAATTGTCATTCATGCATTTGTTTCATCTCGTCTGGATTATGGTAATTCTTTGTTTACTTGTTTATGTAAAGCCTCTTTGGTGCATCTGCAAGTTGTTCAGAACGCTGCTGCAAAGCTTTTGACCTAGTCCTCCAAGTATTCCCATGTCACACCCCTGCTGATTCAGCTGCACTGGCTCCATATTAAATTCAGAATCCACTTTAAGGTTTTGACCTTGACTTTCAGGGCTCTGCACCAACTGGACAAGCACCAACATATATCAGTAAACTTTTACATCCATACATTCCCAGGAGGTGTGATCAGAGCTTGCTGGTTGTCCAACACACGAGGCTGAAAACAAAAGGCAACAAAGCTTTTGTAACTGTGGCCCCCAGATTGTGGAACTCTCTCCCTTTGAGCCTGAGATCTGTGGACTCAGTGGTCGCTTTTAAAAAGCAGCTAAAAACTCATTTTTTTAAACTTGCTTTTGGTTGATTTTTGTTTTTATGTTTTAGCTTCTGTGAAGCACTTTGTGATTTTTATCTTGAAAGGTGCTATATAAATAAAATTTTTACTTACTTTACTATGGAGCAGGTTAATTTCAAAATAAAAGGTCATACTCTAAGCTGATCTGTGTTCCTGGTGAGTGTTTGATGGGTCACCTTGAGCCTTGGCTTAGCCTTTGTGCGTTTCTTTAATGTATTTGCCAAATAGAGATAAAACACAGGGCTGATTGCAGCAGCAGGTTTCTCAGATTTTCAGCTACATACCCATAGACTGCTGCTGATTGGTCTGCTGGTTACAGAGTGGGTGGAGTCAAATCACATGAATTGTTTCGGTTTCTCCTGTGAAAATGACTGCTTGATACAAACGCAGGAGCCCAGCTGTCTAAAATGACTGAAAATGAAGTACGTTTCCTGAATTTACATAGATTAAACTGAGTTTGCACCTGTCAATGTTGTCATCAGTTAACACGACTTTTTAGCTGTTTGGGGACAGTCAGTTTCCTCCTCAGAAAAAAATTCTTAATATCTGGAGGTCTCTCATTGATTCTAAGCTTTAGACTCATGAGGTTTGTTCTGCACTCTGTCAATCAAAGCTAGAGAGCTCGCTTTTCTATTTTCAAAGGAAAATATTGTAATGGCTCGAGGAGAGGAAGCACTAGCCGGAACACTCAATGTTCATGCTGAAAAAACAAAACAAAACCGGTTATCCTGACAATGACATATCACCCTTGATCAGTTGTGGGGGTGTGGTAGTTAGGCATTAGTACCATGTCAGGAACTCTTGTGAGTGAACCAGAGGGGTGCAGCTACTGTTTACTACACTGTTAAAACCCTCATGCCCTTTTTTTTAGTTTGGCGAACATGTTGGCTGTGTGTTAGCTTGTGTGATGGATTTTTGCAGGAAATCAACTTTTTTTTAAACTGAGTGTATTTTACTCTTACATAGGTAATCTCTTTGTTGTGTCCTCTCAAGCCTGCATAAACAACAAAAAGGCAACAAGGTAGAATGCTTTTGCTTATTGTCTGGGCAGTCAGCGTGAGACTTCAATGGGAATCCTCAATTACTATGAGTATTACATTTACAGTGTGTGAATGTGTGTGTGAATGGGTGAATGACTGGATATGTAAAGCGCTTTGGGGTCCGTAGGGACCATAAAAGCGCTGTATAAATACAGGCCATTTACCATTTACCATTTTACACTGGCATTGTGATCATATAGTGGTTAAATCCATATTAACACAATAAAAGAAATCTTAACAAGAATAATCTGCATCCTAAATTCTCCGAACTAAAGGAATACAAAAAATATTCCAAACTATACAATAAAACAATGTGCATTATTTTTTAAATAATGGTATACAGTCACATACCTGCATTCACAACAAAAAGGCAACAAGGTAAAATGCTTTTGCTTATTGTCTGGGCAGTCAGCGTGAGACCTAAATGGAAAAGTGACATCAGCATTAGCTAACTATACTCTGGGGTTTTTTTCCTCTTCCCAATAAAGAAATCTCACATAAACGAGCATTTGATTCAACATAAGGATGGGAGAAATGACCCACAACAAATGTTTAAACAACAAAAATAATCGGGTCACCTTGTATTATTGTTACAACAAGCGATATGATTTTTCTTCCCCACAACATTTGCGCATTTCCTACCTCACCGGGAATCCTCCGTTACTGTGAGTATTACCCAGAATCACTTGCCCTTTGTAACTATTACAGGGTGACTTTTACAACAATAGGTGGTGCCAGTGTCCCATTTAGCGGGATTTAACTTCAACTCTATTTACACATGTCATCCATATTCTGCTGATGCATTTTGCACCCTTTAAACACCTTTGTGTAAATTAATTTACAGACATAAAATCTGCCGAAAATCCTCAAACAACAACTTTTGTTTTGCTTTTTTTCATGAATCACTTAATCAAATTGAGCCTTTTCAAAATTATTAAACACTAATTTTTTTTTTTTTTTTTTTTACAATTTTAAGGCTTTAAATGTGAGTTTTAAACATTTGAATTATTAATTATTTATTGAAAAGACATTGCGAGTGACTGGTTTCTTTGACATGTCAAAGAACAGAAACAAAATTGACTTGATTGCATTATTAATTTTGTGTAGTGCCTCTCGACACAAAAATGCTCTGTTCACTTCCATTGAAACCACTTTTTTTTTTTTAACTTCTCTGCTATTGTGGTATAAAACCATGCATCCTGTAATGTCAGCATTTTATTTTGAAGAAAAATAGTGATTTTTGACATTTTTACTGTATTCCCTGACATTCAACCATTTTGCGATTGTAGGCTAATGCATGAAACTCTTGTCTTTTTGACACTTATATTATGGAGCTGTGTGACCGCCAGGGAGCCCCAAGAGTGATTTATATGGATGTGTGTGAAACAATTTTTAGATCAACATCTGATTCATCAATGAGCACATTTATTATACAAACTGTACCAACACTGAAAACTTCAACAACAAAAGATAAATATAAGAGAACATATGAAATATGTATAAATTTGATGTATAAATGTGACTGATGAATGTATAAATGCATGTGTGGGTTCCGGACAAAGAGATAAATAGATTGTGTGTGTGATGTTTATGCTCATATGATATATCACCATCACTAAAGATTTGACTTTCTTTATGCTGAATTAGATCTTGAAATATATATATGTTAGGGATGGACCGATCCGATATTACGTGTCAGTATCGGTCCGATAATGACCTAAATTACTGGATCGGATATCGGATAGAAGTAAAAAAAATGTAATCCATTAAGTACCACAAAAGTACCTCACAAAACTTGCGACATGGCATAACTCAGCTCAGAACATTGCACATTGGAGCAGTATGCGTCACGTGATAGAGCGGCTGAGTGAGACTTCTCGGTGGTCTGGTTGGTATGGCGTTATTTTTGTGCCACTATTCTGAGTGCACGTGAAAAAAAAAAACATTTGAGCACACGTAAAAATATTTGCAGGTGCAAGCGTTGCATTTTGAGGAGAAATTTTTTTTGAGCGAAGAAAAGCTAAATTTGAGTGAACAAAATTCATTGCTGCATGCAAAAAATTTATTTCAGTGTTTGCTATTATCCATACACACACACAATAGCAGCTCCTCTCGCTCAGTTTTTGCATTTGCTCTCAACATTTCTGCCCGTGCGCGTTCAACTCTTTCTCTATTTGTGCCACAAAGCCAGCCAATCACAGACTTGGATGCAAAAAAATCTGATTGGCTGTTTTGGTCTCCAATCAGCTCAAAATGACGAAATGCAATATCCCAGAATCCATTTTGTCCAAAACTCAAACTTAAGATATTTTCATGCGAGAATGGTGCTGTGTAAGCTTCAAATATCTGCTCGATTTATCAAGACATCACATATTTGCATAAGTGCTCTGTTTTCGGAGATGCCTGTTACCCACCAGCTGACCGGGTGGTCACTCCGGTTAAACATGATATATAAGGCTGAAAAGACGAAAAAAATCGGCCGACTACACCACCAGGTATTATAGGAAAAACCATAAAGCCTTTGAACTAAAACAAACGCTGTTGTGACCAGTGTTGATCAAGTTACTTTGAAAAAGTAATTAATTATAGTTACTAGTTACTTCTTCAACTAGGTAACTGAGTTAGTAACTGGGTTACAATATTCTAAAAGTAATTAATTACTTGAAAAGTAACTATTACGTTACTTAAAAAAAAAATGTTTAACCCTCTGGGGTCCAGGGTATAATTGGCCATTTTTAACTACTTTTGATTTTCCCTCCACATTTTACCTTTTAAAACAATTTACTTTGCCTTATTTGGTATCTTTCTTTTCAGCACAACCCCACGTGTCTGAATTTACAGTTATGTTTTCATTTTGAAATACTGTATTAACACAATTGATCTAAAATCAGACAAAAACATAAAATGAGTAGAAAAGTTGAAAAGGAGAGTAGAAAAAGTTATATTTTTTACCATCAATCAATCAATCAATCAATCTTTATTTATAAAGCACTTTTCATACAAAAAAAAATGTAGCATGCCTCTCCATGAGTATGTGTCCTGACTTTAGGGACAATCAAAAGGCCAGTACCAGAGGACCTCAAGGTCTGCGAGGGTTCATATGGTAAAAGCAAATCTGAGAGATAAGAAGGCCCAAGACCATTAAGACATTTAAAAACCAATAAAAGAACTTTAAAATCGATCCTGAAACACACGGGGAGCCAATGCAGCGATTCTAAAACCGGTGTAATGTGGGCCCGCCCTCTGGTCTTCGTCAGCACACGAGCTGTAGAGTTTTGTAAAAGTTGTAAAGGTGAAATATTCTTTTTGGGGAGACCAGAGAGCAGGGCATTACAGTAATCAATGCGACTGGTAATAAAAGCATGCATCAGCATCTCCGTGTTGGCCCGAGAGAGAATAGGGCTATATTTTTTAGATGATAAAATCCAATGTTGGTTACATGTTTAATATGTGGGATAAAACCAAGCTCAGAGTCGAAAATAACACCCAGGTTTTTCACTTGTATTGAAGGGCATAGTGAAAATGCCTGTAATTTAGACAAGAGTTTCTCTCTCTGAGCCTCAGGACCGATGATTAAAACTTCAGTTTTGTCCTGGTTAAGCTGTAAAAAGTTTTCTGCCATCCAAGATCTTATATCTAAAATAGAGTTAAAAAGGGCATCCATTGGTCTGGTGTCATCACGAGACACGGAGATGTACAGCTGAGTGTCATCAGCGTAACTGTGGAAGTTCACTCCATGCCTCCTGATGACACCGCCAAGAGGGAGCATATACAAATTAAAAAGTACAGGGCCTAAAACTGACCCTTGAGGCACACCACATGTCATTTTATGGATCTTAGAGGAGCATGTATCCATACTCACCATAAAAGTTCTGTCCATAACAACCACAAACATGTTTAATGAATCATATTTCATAACTTTAAATGCAAATATAAATAGTCAATTTTAAAATCCTATGCACAAGTTTTGCAAACAACAAAGTTATTTGCATCCATTTACCTTTTACCCTTTTTTAAAATAACCATTTCAAACTATTTACAGAACAATCAGCTGTTCTTCAATAAGATGCCACACAAATTATTTGTGCCACTCCAATAAAATAATTTCTGTCCACTATAAAGGAGAACATCACAGCCTGATACCTGCAGGTCTGACAGCAGCAGGTGTATCACTCCTGTTTCTACCTGGAGACAGCAGTCGCCTCATTGTTCTGACACACAACACAAAACTATCCACAACACTACACACTAACTACACAAGACAACACATTAACTACACACTCCAAACACGCTAAACGTCACAAATCTCACAGCTCAAAACTCGCTCTCCCTCTTTTTCTCCTCTCTCTCTCTTTTTCTGCTGTCTCTCTCTCTCTCTCTCTCTCTCTCTCGCCGTCACTCCCGTTTTGTTTTGTTTTTTTGCTCATAAGCAGAGAGTGCTTGCTAGCGCTGTCCTTAGACAGTAAACATGACGAAACTATTGAGGAAAAAACGCCGCATATATATTGTTTATCACGACTCTGGTTTTACGTGGCCTATCGACACAATTTATAAACTGGTATATATCACCTTGTTGCTTTGTCTTTAAGTGGTCATGTGATTGGCTTACCACGACTACTTTATTCTTCCTCAGTCAAACAGCAGCACTCATTCGATTGTTTTGCCCCCTGAGCTCCAGGTGTTGTGCTAGACAGTGATCGTGATTACCGTCTGCGGGAGCGCGCAGCTGCTTAAAGCTGTAGCGTCCAGATTACTTACAGCTACTTCCATGCACTGATATAAGATGCGGTAAGCTGAACACAGCTTCAACTGTCGGTTTGTTGAAAAATAGTAACGGACCGCGTTTCCTTGTTAGTAACTGTAACGGCGTTGTAACGATAGGAATAGTAATTAGTTAGATTACTCATTACTGAAAATAGTAACGCCGTTACTTGTAACGCCGTTATTCCAATCACTGGTTGTGACAGTGATGTACACTGTCTTGTTGGTATATATGTATGATTTGTATCACCTTCATGTTTCCCTCTCACCACATATCCAAACTGACATCATGACCAGCAACTTTTACGGCTGTGGCTCCAGCAAACATCAGCTGATACTAGAAAGTAATATTAAATTCTAACAACAGCTTATCAAGCTTGAATGTGCTGCTGTTGTTTAACACGACATCTGCTGGTTTCCTCTTTCTGGCGCAAAGTGGGCGATAAACAAACAAGAGAGACGGGACTTGTGGCAGAAAAGCCGATCAGCTGTTCATTGATCAGTTTCATGACTGAAGTAATAACAGGAGAGGAAGGGAGAGAGAATGAGGGGAGAAGAGGCAGCTGTGCCACGTAAAGACAGAATAACTCCAGCTTTGTCTTTTTTTTCATTCTAGCTGAAGTACGGGATGAATCGCGTTCCTTTTCCCCTCAATATGGATGTATTGTAATTGGTCCAGCCCAGAGTTGATCATGACCAAGTGGCTAATCCACCACCTTTCATTGTTTATATTGTTACAAAAACAAACAAACAAACATAAAAATGAAAAATCACCATCGGCCCACCGGGCAAATGCCCGGTATGCCCAATGGCCAGTCCAGCTATGCGGTCACCTGGTGGGTAACAGGCATCTCAGAAAACATTAGAGCGCAAGTAACACATTGCGAGCAAGCGCAAATGCAAAAACTGAGCGAGAGGGGCTACTATTGTGTGTGTGTATGGATATTAGCAAACCCTGAAATAAATTTTTTGCAAGCAGCAATGAATTTTGTTCACTCAAATTTAGCTTTTCTTCGCTCAAAATAAATTTCTCCTCAAAATGCAACACTTGCACCTGCAAATTATTTATACGTGCGCTCAGAATAGTGGCACAAAAATAATGCCATAGGTTGGAACCTCGCTACCAAACCGGCATTTCATCTCTGAGAAAGTTATCCCAGAGAGAAGTAAAGCAATGTGTAAGTTCATCTCTGAATGTTTGTAAAGCATTCCCAGGTTAAGCTTAATAACCGATATGTGGAGCGACTGCCTCTTCTCTCTCTCTCCCTTCCTCTCCTGCTGCTACTTCAATCAAGAAACTGATCGGCTGATCGGCTTTTCTGTCGCGACTCCAGTCGCTATTGTTTTTGGCCCACTTTGCAGAGGAAACCAGTGGCTAAACAACAGCAGCACTTTTAAGCTTGATAAGCTGTTGTTAAAATTTATTTAATATTACACCAGGATCCTTTTCTACGTAGCTGACGGATGGTAACTGTGGAGGGGTGAGTCTAGCAAAGTTTTGCCAGGGGGGCAGGTAGGGCATTAACAGGGAAAAGGGGGCACAAAGACATACTTTTCTGTCTTATTCTCATGTAAAATGTCTAGCTTTTAATAAATAATTATCTGAATCTTACACCCAAAGTTTTAATCTGATGTAAAATGTATAGAAGTCTGACAGTGGACTCATCTCTGTGCTTGTCCTGCTAGACCTTAGTGCAGTGTTCGATACTGTTGACCATAATATCCTCTTAGAGCGATTAGAACATGCTGTAGGTATTACAGGTACTGTGCTGCAGTGGTTTGTATCATATCTATCTAATAGACTCCAATTTGTACATATAAATGGAGAGTCCTCTTCACACACTAAGGTCAATTATGGTGTTCCACAGGGTTCGGTGCTAGGACCAATTCTGTTTACACTATACATGCTTCCCCTAGGCAGCATCATTAGAAGACATAGCATAAATTTTCACTGCTATGCAGATGACACGCAGCTCTATCTGTCCATGAAGCCAGGTAACACACACCAATTAGTTAAACTGCAGGAATGTCTTAAAGACATAAAGAGCTGGATGGCCGCTAACTTTCTGCTTCTTACTTCACATAAAACTGAGGTTATTGTACTCGGCCCTGAAAATCTTAGAAATATGGTATCTAACCAGATTCTTACTCTGGATGGCATTACCTTGGCCTCCAGTAATGCTGTGAGGAAAAGCCTTCAGCTGATCCAAAATGCTGCAGCAAGAGTACTGACAGGGACTAGAAAGAGAGAGCATATTTCTCCTGTTTTGGCTTCCCTTCATTGGCTTCCTGTTAAATCCAGAACTGCATTCAAAATCCTGCTCCTCACATACAAGGTCTTAAATAATCAGGCCCCATCTTATCTTAATGACCTTGTAGTACCATATCACCCTATTAGAGCACTTCACTCTCGCTCTGCAGGCTTACTTGTTGTTCCTAGAGTATTTAAAAGTAGAATGGGAGGGAGAGCCTTCAGTTTTCAGGCCCCTCTTCTGTGGAACCAGCTTCCAGTTTGGATTCGGGAGACAGACACTATCTCTACTTTCAAGATTAGGCTTAAAACTTTCCTTTTTGCTAAAGCATATAGTTAGGGCTGGACCAGGTGACCCTGAATCCTCCCTTAGTTATGCTGCAATAGACGTAGGCTGCCGGGGATTCCCATGATGCATTGAGTTTTTCCCTTCCAGTCACCTTTCTCACCCACTATGTGTTAATAGACCTCTCTGCATTGAATCATATCTGTTATTAACCTCTGTCTCTCTTCCACAGCATGTCTTTCATCCTGTTTTCCTTCTCTCACCCCAACCGGTCGCAGCAGATGGCCGCCCCTCCCTGAGCCTGGTTCTGCCGGAGGTTTCTTCCTGTTAAAAGGGAGTTTTTCCTTCCCACTGTCGCCAAAGTGCTTGCTAATAGGGGGTCATATGATTGTTGGGTTTTTCTCTGTACCTATGAAGCGCCTTGAGGCGACTTTTGTTGTGATTTGGCGCTATATAAATAAAATTGAATTGAATTGAATTGAACTCAATTACTGTATGTATTGAGTCTAATATATACCCTAGTAAGCAATAGTACTTTTTCCTTTGGGAAGCTACCATCTGTGCAGTCTGCAATTCTGTTTATGAAAGATCTTGAATCTATTTAATTATTGTAGAAAAATAATTGATTTCTGTGCATTTTTTTTACACGTACGTTAAATTAAATTTGATTACATCAACCCTATTAGTTAGGTTGTTTAATATTTCTGCTAAGAACTCTTTAAAATAACAGAATAGGGAGGATGGAGTAGGTTTAAGTTTATTAGACTGATCAGTGTTGCTGAACTATGAAATATTTTGGGTGCAGTGTATTTTTTGTATACAGATATAACAGAATAGCTTTAGTGTTTTGTTTTTTAAAACTTGATGAAAACTTATGAACTTACACAAAATGCAACAAGATATTAAAAAAACAGTTTTATTGATTAAAAAATACACTATATCGGATTCATATCGGTATCGGCAGATATCCAAATTTATGATATCGGTATCGGACATAAAAAAGTGTATACATAAAAAACATGTAACATGTAAAATATGTTCTTCGTCTTGAATAAGCTGACTTTAAATGAAATGAACAAATTCTTATTATTTCAATAACCTCTTGTGGCCACACTTGTGTGTGTCACTGATGTATTTTCAGAGGAGGATGCTTCCACAGATAGATGCGCTCTCCCTTTCTCCAGACAAAGTCTTCAGTATTTTGGTTTTCCATCTTCTAATACACTTAAATAAAGGTAAGTTTGATGCTACATGCATAATATTTTTTATTATAGTGCATATAAACAAAATGGTGCATGTTTGCTACATTTGGTACAAACAGTAGTTTACAGTTTGATTTTTATGATTTGTTTCCTGCCTGTATGTGTTTATTTAATTCTTTAGCGAAACATCAGTTTTTAACAGTCTTATCTTCACCAAAATAAAAAAAAGAGAAAGAAAAATAATGCCTTATGCTGAGTGTCATCTTATTCAAACTGGCTGCAGAAATTAATAAACACATCTTTCTTTGTTTTTTCTACAGCGGAGTCTCAGGTGGTTGGTCCACATCAACCAGTAGTTGCATTAGTTGATGATGATGTTATTTTACCATGTCACGTGGAGCCTGCAGAGGATGTGACAGCTGAGATATTGGAGTGGACAAGATCTGACTTGGACCCAAGATTTGTCCATGTGTGGCGATCCGGTCAGGATGTTGTGAATGCAAGAAATCCTTCATACAGGGGAAGAACATCACTGTTCATCAATGAACTGAAGCATGGAAACATTTCACTGAAACTCTCCAGAGTAAAACTCTCTGATAAAGGAACATATGAATGTCAAATTCCTTTAATGGGGAAAAAATCTGTAGTTGAACTTGTGGTTGGTAAGTAGATCCACATCGTATGTTCATGGTGTAGTTTGATATAAATTTTAAATCCAGCCCACAGGATTTTGGTGGGATTGTCAATTCGGAGCAAATGCTGAGACTCTTATTTAGTTATAGCGAAAATTCATACCTATGAAGGATGAGCAATTATTTTATCCCAGAAATGTTTATTAGTTTATTATTATGTTATTACTCATTATTGACTTTACAAAAGGGAACATACAAAATGCATCTGAATTTTTTAATATTAATAATTGAATAATTGTGAATTACTGTCCATAACAGGAGTTTTTTTTTCACCCACTAACATCTTTTCCAAACTCTTCTTTTTGCTCAGCATCGGATGCTTCCACCTCACCTGTCATCAGTTTATCAGGGATTGACAAAAACAGAGGAGGAGTGGTGTTACAGTGTGAGTCTGCAGGCTGGTATCCAGAGCCTGAGCTGCTGTGGTTGGACGGTGAGGGAAACCTCCTCTCTGCTGGACCTACAGAGACCCTCAGAGGTCCTGATGACCTCTATACTATCAGCAGCAGAGTGACTGTGGAGAAGAGACACAGCAACAACATCACCTGCAGAGTCCAACAGAGGAACACCAACCAGAGCAGAGAGACACACATACATGTTCCAGGTTCAAATTATATTATTACATTTATGATAGAAAGACTTTGAATATCTGAACTCCAGTTTTCTTGAAATATTGTTTTTTTATGATTTCAGAGGATTTCTTTGATATCCCATCCAGTTCTTCCTCTGCCATCATCGCTTTGGCTGTTTGTTTGGCTCTTTGCATCATCCTGTTAATTTTATCAGCTGTTGTTCTTTTATGTAGAATAAGGAAACATATGATGAGTGAGTCACTAATTAATTATTTACTGCTACTATACATCAATGTTTTCATTGAGGCTCTAATGAGAGCTTTAATATTTAAATCCATGTTTGGATATTTCCTTCTTATTTAATTTTAATTTCAAAAAGAGATCATCAGAAGGCCAAAGGATCAGACTGACCGGGGAGATGACGTTTCCTGCGAAGAAGCCAGAGAGAGAGAGCAACTCAATACCAGCAGCTCTTCTATCAAAACTAAGAAACAGACTTCATCTGTGAGTAGATAAACATGAATTTAAATATCAAGATGTCCATTGTTTTTCAGAAATGAAATAAAATACAAATCAGGATTTCACAATAAAACTACCTGAAATACTACTCAAAAGAAAAAAAAAAGAAAAAAAGAACTGCACACGGTTACCACACAGACATCATGTACATTATGTGCAATTACCAAGTGTGAGTAGAAAGAACTCTCTTTTGATTTTAAAGGTATGAAGCAGAAGTAATGTGAAAACATCAATGTATATTCCTTTATCATTATCAGATTACTACTTTAGTAATGTCACCATAGTCTCTGTTTTGGTAAAAATGTTGCTACTCATATAATTATTTTATATAATCAAACCTTTCCTGGATGGGAACTGGACTTTAGGTGATGACAGCACACATCACAAACAGAGACAGTAGGTGTGCTCGTAAATAAAAGAAACATATTGCTTTAAAAATTCAACCCAGCATGAACAGCTTTTTCCCCCCCTCACCATTGTGTTTTATGTCATTTAAGCAGATGTACTGATTGTGGCTTTAACCAGTGTTGCACTCGTGCTGTAATTCACGTTACACTTTAAAGTAATGTGTTACATTATGTATTACCTGGAGTGAGTAATACATTAGACTGTGTGTTATATTAGTTTTGTGTTTCTCCATAACAACGTCTGAAATGTACTATCACACAATCACTATTTAACAATATAAACCTTAAGAGTACAATCCCACAGACTGACACAAATCTTTATCCTAATGATGACACCAGAGGTGACAAAGGTACAGACATTTTGTACTGGAGTAGAAGTACAGATACTAGTGTTAAAAAAATACTACTGAACTACTGATTCAATTTCTTTACACAAGTAAAAGTGAAAAAGCAGTGGCTCTGAGATGTACTGAAAGTAAAAACTAAAAGTAGGATGATGTTTCTCTTAGCAATTTTTGTGCAAACGTAACTAATAATGAAATAATATGAGTAAATGGGAATACAAACATTAGTTCAGTGTAAATTTTAATTATGATAAATGTACATAGTTTGATCACTAAAGTAGAAATTGAGCAGACATCCATCAATTCGCTTCCGCTTATCCTTTTCAGGGTCGCAGGGGGTGCTGCAGCCTATTCCAGCTGTCTTAGGGTGAGAGGCAGGGTACACCCTGGACAGGTCGCCAGTCTGTCATAGGGCTAACACGTAGACGCAGACAACGATTCGCACTCACATTCACATCTCCGGGCAATTTAGAGTTACTAATTAACCTATCCCCACTAAGTGCATGTTTTTGGACTGTGGGAGGAAGCCGGTGTACCTGAAGAGAACCCACGCAAACACGGGGAGAATATGCAAATTCCACACAGAAAGACCCCGGCCATTTGGTGGAATTGAACTCAAGACCTTCTTGCTGTGAGGCAACAGTGCTAACCACCGTGCCACCAGACAAAAATGCAGACACTCAAATAAGCTCTATTTTCTGTTGCCTCTGTAGAGGGTTAGACTTTTCCTATAAACAGAAGATGAGCATGGAAGAGGTTAAAGTGGGATTTCTCCATCTCTGAGTGGAGTTAGCTCTTTCTTTTCTCTCTCTGTGAAATACAGCAGCTGGTCCTTTAGGAAGACATGAACACTACACATATAAAGGCTAATTTACACACTAAGCCCTTAAGCACTGACACAGATGTAACTGTGATGCTGGATTTAGGAAATAAGTGCTTAAAGTTTTTAAAACATGTTTAGCGCCATCTTCTGTCAGTACTGAGAATGACGTCATGTGGTTGGTCGGTAGATATACATTAGTAGTTTATGTAACTAGAGAAAGAATCGAGAACTGAGAGGAAAATAACGACAGTAAAAGTAAAAACCAGTTCACGGGGATCACATTTGTGCTGTTTGTTGTTTGGCTAGCTGAACTCAAACGTTTGGTTTATAAAGCGCTTTATAAATGAGGAGAGCAAGTCTGAGTCACGTGACAGGTGGGTCACATGACGACACAAATTGATTTTTCCTCCTCTGGCCGAGTGCACCGAGCTCTGCAACCAGCTGCTGCCACCAGCGCTGTTTCTCAACATAACAGCCACTACATGCACATCACAGCACAAATATAACTAAGTTTCTTACTGAAGCACGATCGGGAATCCCATCAAAGTAGGTCAATGTGTGGGAAGGAAAAATAGCGGAGGCTCCAGGAAGAGATGCCACATTTGTTGGAGACCCTTTGTTTTTTCCTCACATCATCCACTGACTGGATTACTTCATATTAGAAGTGAGGAAAAGTGAATGTAATGTAAGTGAAGCAGACATAGAGATTAATTTCCTGCGGACATGGATGTTAGGATTTCCAATCGTCTTCGGTAAGAAATAGTTATGTTTTTGGTTTGATGCTCGTGTAGTAACTGTTTATACGGTTGGAAACCTGCAGTCAGCTGAGACTGAAGAAGTCACTTGGATGAGTCACGAAAGTTTCTCCCACTGAAAACATCCAGATGAACAGAATCTACTTTTTTTGGTGCACACAAATATGTTTTGTTTGCTGATGTTTGTTGAGCTAGAAATGTTGCATATGAAATTACCTGACACTTAAAAAACAAATTACTCTCTTTATGATCGCTTCTCTTTTGTAGGACTAGATGCTGAAGTACCGCAACTGCAATATGGGCAAAAAACCAAATGCAAAGCAAAAAAAGTTAAACAAAACAAAACAAAAAATCCCAAACAACTTTACTTTAACTCCTGACGACTGTACTCAGTTTTGCCTCTTTGCCTCTTGTATGAAAATCAATTAATAAATAATTAATAATAAATTAATAAACAAACAGGCACATGTCATCTCGTTTTAGCCGACATCCCTGGTTCAAATCGGTTTGATTTTTAAAGGCTGGCAGTGATGTTAAATAACTAATCTCCAATGCACAAAAAGAAAAGTAAAAAGTTTTCAGAAAAATAAATACTCAGTAAAGTACAGATACCTGAAAATTCCACTGAAGTACAGTAACAAAGTATTTGTACTTTGTTTGTCTGCCATCTCTCAGTTGCCATTAACTTCAAGGAGGAAACTCCTGGAGGAGCAACAGAGGAGGGAGGAAGCTGAAAAGAAACTGCAGGACATTAAAGAAAAGGTTTGTATTTGTTATTTGTTATATATATTTGTCATATGTGTGTATGTGTGTGTTCCTATTAAATGTCTCTTTTCTCTGTATTGCAAAGAGTTATGAAGGAGATTATTTTGTTTATTTGGTAACAAATGTCTTTAAAAGTAACTTTTTCTATATATTGAGCAAAATTATAATTCATGTTGACATTCAAAGACATTCCTGAAATGTAGCAACTTCCTTTTTTCATTTAGTATTTATGATTATAGAATAGAATAAAATAGAATCGCCACATTCCGAATAGTTAGTGCACATCAGAATGAAATTCCAGTGCATTTACTCATCATCAAATAGAAAAATAAATACATAAATAAATGAAATAAAAGTCTAAAGGTATAAAATGTAATAGAAATTCATGTAAGAATATAAAATAAGAAATATTTTAGTTTATTAGTAAGGAAAATATTAAGGAAAAGCTGTGGGGAATTTTTAATATATCGAACAGGAATAACAGCAGCAGAACAATTACAATCATCATTGCTGCCATGAAATGACACTGCTGTAAATATACAGTCATGGGGGACAGAGGGGAGCAGGGGCGGATCTAGAATTTTCTTAGGGTGGCATGAGGGTGGCAAAGAAATCAAATGGGGTGGCAAAATGAAAGCCTTTTTTTTTCAAACACATATGCAGGTGGTTATATCTGGTTCAAATAATTCAAATGCAGTAAGTATACACGTTTTTCATATAAATATAGTCTATAACTTAATTATCATCTGTAGCCCACATAATTAAACACTTTAGTTACATAAAACATGTGAGTTTTGATTTCATGTATTGTATAGCCTGTATAATAAATAAACATGTATCCCAATAAGTATAAAATCCAGAAAGCTACACAACATGGGGCGGTTCATTTACAAACACAAGTCTAACTTAAGTTTCACACTGTTTTTTGTTAGAAAACAATCACATTGTTACAGCTTAAATTACACAAAATGTCAGAAATCTACACTGTCATGAACAAAAATGTAAACCTAATTTTTCATGATTTGTTGGATTAACCCTCTGAGGGTTTTTTTTTTTTTTT
>CAKLIZ010000690.1:59374-73465 GCA_922035795.1 Oreochromis mossambicus | reverse complement strand
AAAATACAACTTGCCTAATAATTCTGCACTCCCTGTATTAGATTTTATGCATTTATTTTTTAACTTAAGGCTGCTTTTCATTTGGGAGACGCTATATTCACATGGAGCAGCACAGTGGCATGGTGGTTAGCACCATTGGCAAGAAGCAAGAAGGTCTTAGGTTGAGCTCCACCATCTGGCTGGGATTTACATGCGCTCCCTGTATGTGCATGGGTTCATGTAATTCAGCTTCCTGCCACAGTCCCACGACATGCACTTAGTGGGGTTAGATTCTCTCTGGTTCTTGATGAAGGTGGTCGCATTTTCTTCCTCTCCCTTCCCTTATCTTTCCTGCTTGGCTTTCTCACGTCTCTGTCTAGTCTTGTCTGCTTCTCTCGGAACTGGCTTGGCTCTGGCTTATTGAAGAATAAAGAAAACGGAAACAGCTGTTCAAATCCCCACAAGGCTGCCCGCTATGTTGATTGGAACGATGGAGCAAGCCGTGGGTTCTCAGAATGGGCTCATTAGATGCAGCACGGATGACATCCTGGAGAAGCTTGTGGCTGCTGTGAGACTATGACAACATCTGACAACATCTTGTAGAGGCTCACGGCTGTCGTGAACACTCATGCACTACGAGCAAACTGGATAACATCTCGGTATGGATGGATAACATTGTAGAGAGGCTCACGGCTCTCCAACGGGAATGGTGAGAGACCACTGATGAACATTAGACCGACTGTAAAATTGACATGCAATGGTTCGCACTAAAGCAAGAACACCACCATTATTTCATGTGGCTACAATATCGGTGCCAGCTGCAGTCTCAAGGCTGGAGCTGAACGTAACAAACAATTTCTCCCCTGATAACAAACTGTGTTTAGACTCTTTGTTCCAAACGCCCTCGTATGCTTATCTCTAAGGCCGAGGATCGGACGGCGGGTCTGGGCCCAGCGCTGGATGATTAGCTGCAGGGCAGGATGGCTATGTCTGGGTCAGTTTACTTCTCACCCCTTACCCACCCCTGTTGCTTGTCAGCAACAGGGGTGGGTACAACATCGTGAAGCACAACATCGTGCTTAACGATGTTGTTGTTTTCTGTTCTCATGCTGTCCTCCCATAGGAGCCCAGCATGAGTAGAGGTCTCTTTTTTCCCTCCTCGTCTTGCCCACTGTATTGTACATTTCAGTGTTTTTCCATAATACTACTGGCCTCTGACCTGGCTCCCCATGTGATCTCTGTGTTGTGTATGTAAGGTTGTGGGGGGGGCATTTCGCTGCAGGGCAACTTGCATGTGACAAATAAAGGCTGACTTAAAGATGACTTAAAGATAGTTAGTTAGTTAGTTAGTTAATAGATGATTCTTAATAGACCCTGTGCACGAGAAAATGCTAACTTCCTGATTTGAGACCGAATGTAGGGCTGTACATTTCTGGTAGCTTTACTTTGCAGTCAATCGCTACTGCGAAGATATACTCCAAAATCATGTCTATAACTCGAAAATGGAAAGATCGCGTTAAGTTACAAAGAGCAGAAGGTGGGAACACTCACCACTGTTGTGTCATAAAAAATCTAATGATCAATTTTAACGTTTAAAGAGTTTAGATCGATCAGTTGTTTACATCACTCAACACAAGCAGAACTGCATTACAAAATCAGAAGACACATCGTCCGCATTCAGAAGCACATCTCTGTATAGTGACTGGTCTTATGATTTAAACAGGCAAATGTTCAGCATTCAAACTACAGGTGAAGAATAGATGTTTCCCCCATTATGTCAATATCAGCTAGTCAAGTACACACCTACACAGCATGCTAACAAACTGTGAAAAAAACCCACACAAAAATGAATGATTGCTGGTAAGGGTTTCTATACATTAGTATTTACGAAGGGTATGTTGTGACTTACCTTCAAAATTACAGTGGTCCCTCACTATAACGCGGTTCACCTTTCACCTTTCACCTCGCTGTTTTGCAGATTTTTTAGTGCAGGTTTGCATGCTTTTCTTTTTTTTTACATCACATTGTGTCCTGCATCCTGATCGGCTGCAGACGATCTCCTCCGTGCTGTCTCTCCTGTACAGTACAGAATCGCTGCATCGATCGCTAGCAGTGTGACTCTGAAGTGCAGTACTGTATGTCGACGATGTCGACGAAACGTTTTGCACCATCAAAAAATAAAATTGGCTACTTGATTTCACCTATCGCTGGTTATTTTTAGAACATAACACCCGAGATAAACGAGGGACCGCTGTTTACAGATACTGAGAAATATAAAATTTGAATCCCTTTTCTCTTTTGCTCTGAGGCGCGGGGGAAAAAATTTTGACAAGTCGATGAACATCATTTACAGATATATTGGGTAAATGCCCAAAACATCTATAGAAATGTAAATTGCCGCTTGATTCATTCATTTGCTTAACTTGTTTTGGACCATAAACAGGGCACGAATAGGACACCGGAAACAAAGCTCCCCACAGGAGTTTCTGCACCGGAAGTAGCATATGCTAACGTGCACATAGTCTATTGCCCGTAGCTGTGAATGGCTGTCTGTCTCTGCGAGACACACTTGTCACTATCCTGGGTCAGCGACCCAGTGTTTTGAATTTGTACTATTATTGATCTTTGATTTCATAATAATTTGTCACTGCTAGTCTCTTGGTTTTGGTTTTCAGTGTTTCTAACTCATTGGTTTCTTAGTGTATCATGATTTCTAGTCTTTAGGTTTTGATTATGTGCATCCCCGGTGCTCCGTTTTTTTTTGGGGGGGGGGGGGTTTGTCTACTCTGTGCCTTCATGCCCCATGTTTGAAGTCTCTGTGTTCTCTGTCTTCTTTGTTATCCTTGCTTCTGGATTGTTGTGTTTCGTGTTTTACTTTGAAAGTCCATGTCCTATGTCATTGTATTCTGTTTTGCTTCCTGCCTGTCCCGTCATGTCTAATTAGGTTCAGCTGTGTATCCCTCCTGTTGTGCATTCCCCTCGTGTGTACATTTAGTGTGTGTTTGGGTCCACTCCTCATTCTCTCTGCATGATTTACCTTCACGAATCGTGACAGCGATAGACTGCTGACACAGTAAATATCTGGGCAGCAGGAATGCAAGAAGCAGTTGATGGGTTTGTGGACACCACAGAAGCAGTAGGAGTAGTGCGTCCATCAGTAATTTTTATTTCCTTATCCAGTGCAGGAAGTGCAGCCACTACTGAGGCCATGTAACCATTGCTGATGTGTTTAATTACCAGTGCAGATTGTCAGTTTTCTGTACCTGAGAAACTTGATACTGCTGACTGTCTCCACAGCAGTTGTCAATGATTAGCTGTCAGTGAATGGGCTGTCAGTCATCTTCTTAGTCTTTTTGATGTTCTGAATAAGATTGTTGACACTGCACCTGGTCCACCGATTGCTTCACCTTCTCTCTATAGAACAGATCTATGTTCTCCCTAGTGAGACCCACCTCTGATGTGTCATCTGCCTACTTGATGATGTAATTAGAATAGAATAGAATAGAATAGAATTCAACTTTATTGTCATTGCACATGTCACAGGTACAGGGCAATGAAATGCAGTTTGCATCCATCCAGAAGTGCTTTAGCCATGATATAGATATATTACAATATATATTAGCAATAATATAGATATGTAAGTATATTACAGAAATGGGTCTATTATGGTATGTTATAATGTACACAGTATGAAGTATGTTATGAATATTCTATAACTATAAGTATGTACAGGCTGTAGTGAGTACAAGCTATGTACAGGCTATGAACAGGATATAAATATGAAAAACTATACAGAATATGAAATAAAAAACTATACAGAAATATGAGATATACAGTTATACAGAAATGTGAACTATGCAAGTTATGAACAGTTAGAGGGAAATGCAGCACTGCAGTCATGTTCCAGCAGCATCAACAGCAGTAGGTTCAGGACACAGCCCTGCAGGGAGCCAATGGAGAGGGAAATTAAGTTAGAGGTGTTGTTTTCCACTCTCATTGAGCGAGGTCTGTCAATGAGGAAGACCAGCAGCAAGATCCACATGGAGATGGAAATACTTGGGGGGTCCGTTTGCTCACCAATTCCTGGGGGATGATCAAACAACAAACATCCATTCATGCCCAACTGTTCTCTTCCAGATCTGTCACACTTAGGTGAAGAGAAAAGAAAACATTACTCTATTACTTTATGATCGTTCCTGTTTCATTATGTTACCTAGATGCAGGAGTACCATGACTGCAATATGGACATCTGCACTCGTTCCGGTGTTGTGCCAAAAAAACCCAAAAAAACCAAAAAACAAAAGAACAAAAAACACCGGCTCACTGTAACCCCTGACTTTGCCTCTATAATCTTCAGTGACGCATCCCCTCATGATTAATACACAAACAGGGTTGCCTTTCATGTGTTACTGTATAGTGACATGAAAAAAAACTTTCCCTCAAATGTGTTTAAACTGAAGTAATGGGTCTGTTCTGAAAATGTAATGAGTAGAAAGTACAGACATTTGTTTAGAAATGTAGGGAGTAAGTAAAAAGTTGTCAGAAAAATAGGTATGTATACCTGAAAACTCTACTTAAGTACAGTAACAAGGTATTAGTACTTTTTTACTTCCTACTGCTAGATGACACACAGGCAATTTAGTTTATAAGGAAAACAGAATCTGGCAACACAGAGCAAAGTCAAAATCCACAACAGAGATACTTCAAATAGATCACACTGAATTTGTTGTAGAAACATGTACAGGTACAAGAGAACGCTACAGTACTACAAGCCTAAGAATCCTCATTACTGCTTTTATTACCTGTTAATGATCAGAAACCAAAAGATAGAAAATCTGTAACATATTTCATGACATAAATGTAATTGTAATCTAATTACTACATTTAGAAAAGTAATTTGGGGCATTACTATGCTACAGCAAAATGTAATGTGATTTCAGTAGTGAGTTATAAAGTCATGTGTTATACCCAATCCTAGTTATATCTCGGGTTATTATATAGTATTTGTTATTCACTTTATTCTCACTTTCTCTCTTTCTCTTTATTATTTTTAGTATCATATTATCACCGCTGGTTAGCTGTAGTGTAAAGTACTGCTGTTATGTTATCCATGTTAGCTCAAAATTTGAGCTTCATATTAAATATTGACGTTATCACACACCTGACAAATAGCACTAAGTGGAAGTGAGATTTAAAGCTTCTGTTTATTGTTACGTTTGATGTGATTAACTGTGTGTGAAGAGACATAGACAAGAGTGAGAATATTGCACACGTTCATTTCATTAAAGATACTGTATCCTTGTAAAAGCTGTGGTTATGTTTATATTCATCGTTATTCTACAAACCTTAAACTGACATTAAAAATAAATGTGCTATCAGACTTTAGAATACATGAGACCACTATTTATTTTTTTATTTGTTTAATTTTTTATTTAATTTTTGGTTCAACGTCATGCTGAATCAAAGTAACACCAACATCAGTAGTTGTATTTAAATAAAGAAGTGCTGGAGAAATGATCTGACTTTGATTTTTATAGATTTATGACTGTAATTAAAGTAATTAAGGCTATTTATATGTTACTCTATACACACCAAAACACACCAGTCAGATTGAGTAAGGGAACACAATGGTTGGAAACATGTTGCTCACAGTGTGAAGCTTGAAGAATTTTGTCACTTTTATCAATAAAGCGCTGCAGAAACATCAACATCTGTCTGTTTTTCTTTCTGACAGATGATCAGATCTGAGAGGGAGAAGGATGAAATCATTCAGAACCTGATGCAGAGATATCTTACAATAGAATCAAAATTCAGTGAAAGCATCGTTCAGCAGACAGAGGTAAACATGGACACGTGATGCTGTCATCCTCCCAATGATCACAGACCTTTGCACTTATATTCCTGCAGTTTTGTCCAGCAGCAGTTTCTGTATCATTAACCAAACACAACTTTGAAATCCTACCACTGCAAGATTGTTGACATCATCCCACAACACTTAATGTTGTTAACATCATGCTACATCAGCTCCCTCATATTTACCATAATACAGCTTTAATGTGACTCTGGTTGTGTTTTAAACATGAACATTTCATTCTTGTGCTCTTTCTTCATGTTACATTTCACCTGCAGTCAGAGAAGAACAATACTGAAATCATCAAACAGCTCCAGCAGATGAAAGCAATAGCAAAGGACCTGAAGAATCAGTTGGACTTCAAAGATCAGGAGGTTTGTCTTTTCATTATAAACATTCTGAAATTACTGACCCGATTTTTTACTATTAATACAATAATAGTTTACATCAGTATTTACTCACCACTGGACTGCCCAATATAAATAAATACATCTAAGTCTAAAGGTCTAACTATCTAGGATATTTACATATAAGAATATAATAAAACAAGTGTATATACACATTATTAGCAAGGAAAAACGGTGCACAGTCTTACACTATAAGAAAACAGTATAATAAGAGTAACAGTAAAATACTGGCTGCAAGGTTGCCAGCACTTCATTTTAAAATTTGCCACCACCATACTATAATTTATTTTAAAGGGGAATACTGTACTTTTTACAGGACAATACTGTAAAACCCAGTAATGCAGTAAATACAGTATTTATATAACTATTATATTATTTATATAACAGTTATATTTATAATATTATTGTAATTGTTCAAATGTGTATATAGTGATACCTTATTTTTACAGTAAGTTACTGTGTGAAGTTGATTTATTTGCACATCGAACTTACTCCGTAACAGCACAAAATTCAGAGTTTTACGCATCCAAGCTTGCTGTCTTAACTACATACATACCAAATTTGTTATGATTATGCAGAAAATTTGTCCTCAAAAAAAATGCACTATTAAAAAAAAATGACATGAAGCCATGATGAGACAAAGATTAGGAACAGAGATTCTGGGTTCATTCAATTCTCCTGAGAAAGCAGCAGCAGGGAGATAATCATGGTTTGAAGCTGTATCACAGGTGCTTTAGTACAAAGAGTGGGTACAGAAAGTATTCAGACTCCCTTAAATTTTCCACTCTTTGTTATATTGCAGCCATGTGCTAAAATAATTTAAGTTCATTTTCTCCTCATTAATGCACATACAGCACTCCATATTGACATAAAAACACAGAATTGTTGACATTTTTGCAGATTTATTAAAAAAGAAAAACTGAAATATCACATGGCCCTAAGTATTCAGACTGTTTGCTCAGTATTTAGTACCCTTTTGATCTAATACAGCCATGAGTCTTTTTGGGAAAGATGCAACAAGTTTTTCACACCTGGATTTGGGAATCCTCTGCCATTCCTTCTTGCAGATCCTCTCCATTTCTGCCAGGTTGGATGGTAAATGTTAGTGGACAGCCATTTCTAGGTCTCTCCAGAGATGCTCAATTGGGTTTAAGTCAGGTCACTAAATGGGCCATTCAAGAACAGTCACAGAGTTGTTGTGAAGCCACTCCTTCATCATTTTAGCTGCGTGATTAGGTTCATTGTCTTGTTGGAAGTTAAAACTTCGGCCCAGTCTGAGTTCCTGAGCACTCGGGAGAAGGTTTTCATCCAGGATATCCCCGTACTTGGCCGCATTCTTCTTTCCCTCGATTGCAACCATCGTCCTATCCCTGCAGCTGAAAAACACCCCCACACCATGATGCTGCCACCATCATGCTTCACTGTTGGGACAGGTGATGAGCATTGCCTGGTTTTCTCCACACATACCGCTTAGAATTCAGGCCAAAATGTTTTATCTTGGTCTCATCAGACCACAACAATTCTGTGTTTTTCTGTCAATATGGGGTGCTGTGTGTACATTGTTGAGGATAAAAATGAACTTAAATGGGTGGAAAATTTAAGCCGAAACAAAAAGCCATTTGTTTCCACGCTGGGCAGGCCGGGCAGGCACAGGGACCATGACACAGAGTGATGCTGAAAAACTAGTTCATGCATCCATCTTATCTTAATGACCTCATAGTACCATATCACCCTATTAGAGCACTTCGCTCTCGCACTGCAGGCCTACTTGTTGTTCCTAGAATATTTAAAAGTAGAATGGGAGGGAGAGCCTTCAGTTTTCAGGCCCCTCTTCTGTGGAACCAGCTTCCCGTTTGGATTCGGGAGAAAGACACTATCTCTACTTTCAAGATTAGGCTTAAAACTTTCCTTTTTGCTAAAGCATATAGTTAGGGCTGGACCAGGTGACCCTGAATCCTCCCTTAGTTATGCTGGAATTGTTAGGTGTAGGCTGTGTGCAGACAGCAAAAGGACCCAAAGTGCAGACTACGGAGACAGACATGAACTCAAAACAGCTTTAATGCTGAACTAAAAAGGTACCAGAACTAAGACTTCAAACATAAACTCAGACAAGCAGACAAAACACACAGCATAATAAACGGTAGATCGCGACAATGACAAACTGAAACACAGGGCTTAAATACATAGAGGGAGCAATCAGGGAATGGGCAACAGGAGGGAAACACAGCTGGGGCAAATCAGGACTAACGAGACAAGGAAAGCAAAACCAGATACACTAACATGAAACACGGACTTTCAAAGTAAAACAGGAAACATAACACAGAGACGCGAATTTAACAAGGGGATACAGCCGACAGGCGAGACAGCAACTATAGAACACAGAGACATAAACCATAAGACGGAACTCTAAGAAACCAAAGACTAGAAATGATAAATAATATAATAAACTCAAAAGCCCTGGGTCAACGACCCAGGCATCCTAACAGGAATAGGTGTAGGCTGCCGGGGATTCCCATGATGCATTGAGTATTTCTTTTCCAGTCACCTCCCATATGGAAAAGAAATGGAAAAAACTTATAAAAGACTTGCATAAGATGTGGCCTACTTCATATAGTGAATCATATAAGGCTTATATGATTTACTCATGAAAGTGGCCACTTTCTCATTACTTTCATATATTGTTTTAGTAAGTATCCAAAACATACAAGTTTCATTTATATGATTTTTCAATGGATCTTATATCTGTTTTCACTCTTGTATGCTTTTCATACAAGTTTCACACAAGACAGATACAAACTTTATAAGATTTATATATATCTTTTCCATATGGGCTTTCTCACTCACTATGTGTTAATAGACCTCTCTGCATTGAATCATACCTGTTATAAATCTCTGTCTCTCTTCCACAGCAGGTCTTTCATCCTGTCTTCCTTCTCTCACCCCAACTGGTCACAGTAGATGTGTGTGTGTGTGTTATTGTGAGGTCTACCTTACAATATAAAGCGCCTTGAGGCGACTGTTGTTGTGATTTGGCGCGGTATAAATAAAGTTGAATTCAGTTGAATTGAACACCCTTCAGACGTTCCAAGGAGGCCTTATATAAACAAGTGAACAAAGAATTACAGAAATCCAAATGAGATGAAACAAATGCATGTATAACAATTTCAAATTCAGAGCGTGACACAATGGGACTCCGCTTAGTAATATTTCTCAAGTGAACAGGAGAAAACCAGAGATTTAACATGACAGTCCAAAGTCAGAGCTGAGTCAAAAATTCATCTCATTTCATTTTGATGGTACAAATGTAATAGGATTTACATTATTGAGATTTTACTGTATATACAAAATTTTTGAAACAAAAAATGCAGTGGTGATCATTAAGTTGAACAAAGTTGTAAGCTATCCAACTAATGGAGTTTATGCACCTATGCAAAATCTGTGGCTTGGAAACATCTTGGGGCTTAATGGAGATATACAACTGAATATCATCTGCATAGCAGTGATAATAAATGTCCTTCAAAGTGCTCAGAAGGTGCTGAAGATTGTGTAAATACAACTAAAACAGTTAACGCTCCAATACGGAACCTTGTTGCACACCATAGGCAAAAGAAGCAGAAGAGGAACTGTACTTAGAGGTACCCACAGAAAAGGATCGTTCACGCAAATAAGATGCGAAACAATCCAAAGCAGACCCAGATGTACCTTCCCAGTGTCTCGGCCTATCCAACAAAATGTGATGGTCAACAGTATCAAAGGCAGAGGTTAGGCTCCAACACCAGTAAAACAGAGCATTCTCCTGCATCACGTCTCATCAAGATGTCACTGGAGACTCTTTACGACAGGAACGCTTTAAACAGCAAAAGCTGTCATTTTGTCCAAAGGGACAACTTTGAAATAGGAGGTAGTCTGGTTTTGACAGGAAAAACATTGTCTAAAATAAAGAGATGCAGGCCCTGCATATTCAAACAGGGACAGAAAAGTTCCCCTCCATAGAAACTGTCTGAGCACAGGTAACCAGAAATGCTCTACATCGCTTACTAGCTAGTCCCCGCTTACAGAACAGTCTGAGTTTCACCAGGACACCTGCTCTTTTTCCTTTCCTATTCCCATGAGGAGGGTGGAGCCAGAAAGGTATCACTGGCGACACTTAACGGAGATCCAGAGACCGGCAGCAGAGGATGGGAAATACCGTCGCAGGAGGATGAGGTCTCTAGACCCATCAAAGAGGATCAAATAGATAGCAGCATCAGGCGATCATAGACTAAGGCACCCAACACATCGGTGACAAAAATGGAAAGCAAAAAAGCTGAAAAAACCAGCACTAAAGCAGAGCGAGAGAAAATATGGTCAGCAGTGACAAAGCCTAACACAGGCGCAGTCACAGGAGGCAGGATGCTACTGCTAGCACCTACTGTGGTGAAGTGAAGAAAAGATGATGAAGATGAAATTAACGAAGTAAGAAAATAGGTGAAAGCTATTTACATTGTAGATTCTCACTGAAGGCATCAAAATTATAAATGAACACATATTGAATTACGTAGTAAACAAAAAAGTGTGAAATAGCTCAAAATATGTTTTATATTTTAAATTCTTCAAAATAGCCCCCCTTTAATTTGATTACTGCTTTGCAGACTCTTGGCATATTCTCGGCGAGCTTTATAAGGTAGTCACCTGAAATGGTTTTCCAACACTTCAGTGAGTTCCTAGAGATGCTGAGCACTTATTGCCCCTTTTGCTTTCACTCTGTGGTTCATCTAATCCCAAACCATCTCGACTGGGTTTAGGTTATGTGACTGTGGAGCAGGCTATCTGGCGCAGCACTCCATCACTCTCTTTCTTGGTCAGATAGCCCTTACACAGCCTGGAGGTGTTTTTGGGGTCATTGTCCTGAGCAATCAATAAACGATGGTCCAACTAAACGCAAGCCAGAAGGGATGGCATGTTTCCTCAGGATGCTGTGCTAGCCATGCTGGTCCAGTGTGCCTTCAATTTTGATTAAATCCCCAACATTGTCACCAGCAAAGCACCCCCACACCATCACACCTCCTCCATGCATCACAGTGCCTCTGTCCAAATTCAGGGGCTGCATCCTTCGAAGGCCCTGAAGACAAAGCAAAGCTGTCAAATTGGATGGTCTAGCCTACGATGTGTAGTTTCTGTTGCCTAGTAAAACCAAGACATAAGCAGCAACAGCTGTGGTGGACAGTTCATGTTTGACATGTTGGACAGAAATAGAAAAATTCTTTATTTAATATCATTTGTTTGACTAAGGCACCCAACACATCGGTGACAAACTGGAGACCATTTTTGTTGTTTGATGTATCTGCGAGAACACCACAACCATGCGCTGAGTCCCTTTAGCCAACAATTATGCTAAGTTTAGCTAGTAAACTAGTTTGCTAGTGTAGCTCTTGAAATGAGTCTCATTTCATTTTGATGGTACAAATGTAATAGGATTTACATTATTGAGATTTTACTATATATACAAAATTTTTGAAACAAAAAATGCAGTGGTGAATTGTAACTCATTTTTCTAAAATATTACATTTCAGTTCAAATTCAAGGTATATATTTCTATGTTATATAATTTATACCTGTGTGACTGTCTAACAGGCATATTAATATACACTTACCACTGTCAGAAAGCTTTAGTTGTATTTAAGGGCAGTATCCTATATCCCTAAAATAAACTAAAGATTTGATCCTTGTATGTTTCACATAAAATGGAAGACAAACTCATGTAGAAAATATTCTGTTATTGGTAGAGAAAACTGCAGTATAATTTACTTAAGCTGTTGAAGATACCGGAGCACTAAACAGGCTAATGTCTAGGTAAGAGGCTCTAACAGGAGAAAGATGATACAGAAACATGACATGCTTATAAAATACTGACATACTTCATGAATGTACAATTTTTCACAGCTCTTTGAAGTTTTTGTTTAAATGAGCTGCATACTTTTCCCACTCAAACCAGCACAATCCCACAGTGATGGAAACAATGTTTTAACTAAATATATTCTGGATAAATCAAAGCATTATAAAAGTTGACCGTGGTTCCCTTTATTTTTCCTTCTCGTCAGATCCTGTCCTGCAGGATAAACATCAGTGAGTGGTTCCCTGTATGCAGCTGTTATAGTTTGTGTTGGAGACATAGCTGGACTGGCCATCGGGCATATAAACCAAGTTTAGGTGTAGTTTATTTTCGTTGTGCTGACTTTTTACAGTCAGTTACAATAACTCGTACTGCGTACTAGCTAGCATGACGGAGTTTCTATACAGCTGGGTGGGTGCTATGATGTTACTGACAGTGAACTTTATTTTATTCATAAGGTTAGTTAGTAGAGTTGCCAACCATCCCGTATTCAGAGAAAATATTACGCGGTTCGTATTGAGCCGAAAAGGAATGCAGTTTGTCCCATACTTCAGCTAAAAGACACAAAGCTGGAGTTTTTCTGCGTCTTTACGCTGCACAGCTTCCTCTTCTTCTCTCATTCTCTCCCCTCTCTCTCCTGTTGCTACTTCAATCGTGAAACTGATCAATGATCAGCTGATCGGCTTTTCTCTCTTGTTTGTTTATCGCTCACTTTGCACCAGAAAGAACCAGCAGATATCGCGCTAAACAACAGCAGCACGTTTAAGCTTGATCAGCTGTTGTTAGAATTTATTTACTATTAATTTCTAGTATCAGCTGATGTTTGCTGGAGCCACAGCCGTAAAGCTGCTGGTCATGATATCGGTTTGGATATCTGGTGAGAGGGAAACATGAAGATGAAACCAGGCGATGTCCTTACTGAATCATCAGAGCTGAACAGGTGATGGAGAAACAGGTTTACCTTTTAGGTGACATGAATGAGTTGAAGGGAAGTTATGAACTGTTTCTGAGAGACAAATAACACCAGGATCCTTTTCTATGTAGCTGACAGCTGGTAACTGTGCAGGCGCGGATCTAGCAAAGTGTTGCCAGGGGGCCAGGTAGGGCATTAACAGGGATGATTCCATTTGTACGGAACGGTTGGCAACTCTACTAACTAACCTTATGAATAAAATAAAGTTCACTATCAATAAAATCATAGCACCCGCCCAGCAGTATATAAATTCCATCATGCTAGCTAGTACGCAGTACGAGTTATTGTAACTGACTGTAAAAAGTCACCACAACGAAAATAAACTCCACCTAAACTTGGTTTATATCTGACCCAGATAGACTGCAGGTCATAACTTCTTACCTGAAGTTCAGTTCACCTGACGCTCCGACCGGCGGCTGCCTCGGGTCTCTCCTCCTCCTGTCTCCCCTTCCCTCATCCACCTGCTGGCCTCCACCACTTGTTAATTTTACTGAATCTGTGGAAGCTCCGCCATAGCCAACACCAAACAACTGAGTTATTTTTACACACCGACCAGCGTCTGGTCAGTCCACCACCAAAAAAAATAAAAAATAATAATCGGGCCACCGAGCAAATGCCCTTATGCCCGATGGCCAGTCCAGCTATGGTCGTGCGTGCCATCAGTTAACCCTTCGCGTGCCAACGGTGGCACGCGTGCCTAGGGTTGCCGACCCCTGGTATAGTATAATAGTACAATGAAATTGTAAAACTGTCCCACGTCTACACTATGTACGACACGACACATTACAACAGAACACAGTAACTTAACTTAGTAATAAAGTGAGGAATAAGTGAATGTGTATTGCACAGTGTTATTATTGCACATTAATTATTATTGTACCTTGTTATAAATATAAATATTATCATTATTAGTGTGAATGCTTGTAAAAGCATTCACAGTATTGTTGTTGTAATCTTTATTATTAGTGTGAATGCTTGTAAAAGCATTCACAGTATTGTTGTTGTAATC
>CAKLIZ010000690.1:18239-29374 GCA_922035795.1 Oreochromis mossambicus | reverse complement strand
ACAAAATACTCATTTGCCTAATAATTCTGCACTCCCTGTAGTGTCAAGCTTAAAATGACTGTAAAGCCTGTCATCAAGTAAGAAGGGTTGAATTGTGTTGAATGCCGATGAAAAGTCAGCAAATAGTAATCTTGCATGGGTGTTAGGGCCCTCAAGATGCTTATATAAGGAATGCAGGAGTGTGACAACAGCATCCTCCACACCTCTTCCTGCTTTATAGGCGAACTGGAAGGGGTCAAGATGGTGTTCGACATGCATTAAAATCTCCTTCTTGATTATCTTCTCGAAGGACTTCATTACTAAAGAAGCCAGAGCCACAGGCCTAAAATCATTCAGTGCCTTAGGGGAACTGACCTTAGCAACTGGAACAATGACAGTATGTTTCCAAATCTTAGGTACTTTCTGTAGCTCTAAAGAACGTGACAAAAATGTGCTGAAAAATCCAACTCAACTGATCAGCACAAGTTTTCAGTACCTGTCCACATATGTTGTCAGGTCCAGGACTCTTGCTTTTAGTGTGTCTAAAAAGATTAGCTACCCCCCTCTCATCAATACAAATTGATGAGGGAGTGATAGTCTTTTCCCTCAGTGTGCTGGTCTGCCTAGAACAGTCACGATTCTCAAAACGAAGGTCAAAACTGTTAAGACTGTCTGACAGATGTTTGTCAGAGGTGAACCCATCTAAGGTAATACTACTTTTACCCTTTGTTTGTAGCCCTGTCATTGTTTTCATACCAAGCCAAACTCTCTTGAGGTTGTTGCTACTGAGTTCTGCTTCAATCTTATTTTTATAACTCATTTTAGCAATCTTTATTGTAGCCCTCACTTCCTTCCTCAATATTCTCTCAGTAGAAATGTCGCCCATGTTAAAAGCAATTTTCCTTTTAAGAATCACATGCTTAATATCCTTAGAGAGCCACGGTTTGTTATTAGGGAAAGCCTTAAATTCTCCGGCTGGAATCACAGAGTCTTTGCAAAAAGAGATGTAGCTACACACCACATCAGTAAGTTCATCCAAATCAGAACTGCTCTCTTGAAACAAGGACAAGTAAGTGCAATCAAAACACCCCTGAAGGGCAACACAACTGTCTTTTGTCCAGACATTAGTCCGCTTCACACAGGCCTTCTCCCTCCTAATCACAGGTCTATAAGCAGGGAGGAGATCAGGGCCGTGCAGAGACGTTTAAAGGGGCGGGTGCTCAAAGTTAAAAAGAGGCACATTGAACCAGGCTGAATAACAACAAAACACATTCATCAAGAATCTAATATGGGATAGCATCATACTATATCACTGTTGTGAGGTGGCGACAAGGCAACACAAACGTAGCCTATGTTTTACCTGATGGGTATGATGTTGCTGTTGAGGGGTTGCTGCTGTTCCTGCTGCTGATAGTGCTGGAGGGCAGGGCTGTGCTGATCTGAGACTGTAGACTGTAAAAAGCCCACACTGTAAAAAAGAAAATGTTGAGAAAACGTAAAATTTCAAGGCAACATGATGCAAGAGATTTTTGAGTTTTCTCAACTTTTGCCAACTGTTGTTGACTCAACTAAGATTTACAAGTTCTGCCAACTTGGATCTTCTTGTTCACCTAATTAGGATAATCCTGGAAGTCTAACGAAGAAATTCTGGTTTCAATGCCATGTATTTCTGCCTTCACCAAACACAGATATTCTTGTTGAGTAATCATACAATTCTTACTCCAGTGAGTTGAAAATTTACCTATATAAACAAAGGAAAATGTATGTTGTTATTATACTATAGAAAACACTTAATAAATAGATATAGACTAAAACAAAGCACAATTCAATGTTATCTAAAAGCTTATTTATTTTGTTCAACAGTCTTTTCAGTACATTTCAGAATGTCATGGGTAGTAGGGTGAATTTCTGTTAAAAAAAAAACAAAAAGAAAGAAAGAAAAGAAATAACAAACAAACAAAAACGTGTTGCCAGTTTCTTTTGGGTGCTTTGAGCACCCCAGCAGAGACGTTAAAATTCCAGAGTCCAGAACCAAAAAAGAAAAGTGTCCAGCAACTTAATAATTCATGCACACACACCCTGACCGTCTTGTAAAAGCTGAACATAACTATTGCACATTAAATAGGGTAGTGCTACAAACGATTGCCTATGCACCCAGACATTGACATTTTACACAGGCTTACTATGATGAACTATGGAAGTTAAAAGTTATTAGAAATGTTACCATCAATGAAGAGGAAACTAACACTATAACAAATCTTTTACAATACTACAAGACAAATTTTCACCATATATTCTCAACAATACAGATCCATCTGACTAAAATTTACATTTCGAATAATGATTTATCCACTTCGCCTTCATATTGTCCGACCAGGCCAAAATAAGATGGCCTGAATTGCTTCAAAGGTAAAACTCATCTGCTTTGGATAATCAATGTTGAGGGCATACAGAAGGCCAAAGAGGTGTGTCAGGGCAGTAGAGAGATCTGGAATGTTATGTAGCACAATGTCCCCTTCCAACACAACTGCATGTTCTCGCACAGACGTATCAGCATCGTCATCTTGTAGGATGGTGAGGATGGCAACTGATGCACCGTTCAACACTGGTTCCAAAATGTCAGTGTCCTGAAGAAAAGTAAAATATGAATTATTGAAAGCTAAGAAAAACTAAAGACAAAACAAATGTCTAAAGATTTTAACTTTAACCTCTATACCATGCTGGTCGTTTGACTCATGGAGGTTTTAAGAAGAAAAAGCTTATTTTCTTTTAATTAATGCCACCTTGTGAGTTTTGTACAAAAATATTTTCTGCTATGGAACAACCACTAACAATGCCCAGCTGCTGCTCAGCAGAAAAAAAGGAGTGAGAGTTATGACAACTGCAATCCCCACTATAAAATTATCTGGACTGCACTGAGAAAGTGTACATTTCCATTTTGGATAAACTCATCCTTTAAAAACATCTCATAGCAATTAGTTTTACTTGCATTACTTTTTTGTACTTACTAAGCACTTCAGGAAAACCTCTGTTGCATCTTCTCTTGAGGAAAATGGGCAGGCCTCTCAGTGCCCGTTGGACACAGTGTTGGATGTCTAAAGAGTATTCAGTGGAAAACAAGAATTTCAATTAGTGAAGTAACATGGTGTACTATACACAATGCAAAATCAGAACTCTCATAGTCAGAATCAGAATCAGAATCAGCTTTATTTGTCACGAACAGGTTGCCCTGCAGTGAGATGGGACCCCCCCCGACCTTACACACATTACACAGACATCACATGGGGTTACAAGTCGGAGATCGGTAGCGTTGCAGAAAAGAACACTGAAATGTACACAACAAAGGGACGGTACAAGAGGAAAAAAAGAGACCTCCTCTCATGCTGTGCTTCCATGGCAGGACAGCACGGGAGCAGGAAACAAAAAAATTCCTCTGCACAAAAAAAAGCACATGAATAACCACAGCACAACATTATGAAAGACACGACAAGCCACAGGGTAAGGTAGGGGGATAATAATGAAAGTAATGAAAGTAAAGCACAGGTCAGACCCAGCAGCACGCAAAACATAACCCCCCCCCCCAAAAAACAACAACACCATGTTAACAATTTTACTTTCGTTTTACAAATTAAATAAAATACTGCCAAATAAGAACAAAGCAATGACTCATGACATTCATTTTTACTGACATATCCACTGATGTGTTTTATTTGAAGCCAACATCTTTTTCAGTTTCTGTTAAGAGAAAAGTATACTCTCTTCTGAAAATGTCAGATAAAGGAGCACTTCACTCCTTCACTCACCTGTTCATCAAGTTTATCCAGGAGGTCTTCCATCTCCTCACCAAGAGCTCCCTTCTTAGACCAGTACAGTTTCAGCAGGCCAGGCACAACTTTGTCAAGGGATGCATTGAAGGTCCCCAGGAGGTCTTTGCTTGTGATCCGATGAAATTTTCAGATATCTAAACAATACATTCACCAAAATATTGTCATTTATTCAGCACAGAAAATTCCTGGGTAGCTGTCTTGGACAGTCTGCACCATGTTATATGCCTGACTGTGTCATCAACAGCAAAACCTACCTACTTCAAAAATCTCTCATGAATACGTCTTTTGCACAGGAATAGAAACACCCCCCACAAAACCCAGTATCAATATGAAAATACATATTATGTTCTAAGTTGCACCAAAATCTGTGACCAATCAGATTCTGTGACCTGCCTTAGTATTCTTTCCCTAACAATCTCAGACTATAGAAGTCCTATTTCTAGCACAAAAAGAAAAAAAATACATGCTAAGTCAAAATTATGAGATTGCCTTTCTGTTTCACAATTTCGATTTAGCATGGGGACTCTTGTACTGGCAGAAAAGTTCAGGGTAAGGATTTCAATATAACACTGGCAAAGGCCTTGACTGGAGTGGTAGCACAAGATAATAAAGTTGGCCAATGCATTACCCCAGTAAATACCGTACTGCTTCAATATAAGTATAAATCATGCCCAATTTGAATAATAATTAAATTATAAATAAATTAGGACAGTCTTACCTCCTCAGAGGAAAACAGCGCAGGTCATCTCTCCTGGACCTCAGATACCATAGGCTGACACTCCACGACCTCGCTCCGCCTGAGAGAAAATGTTTGCAATAATGAAACATTTCAATATAATGTAGGAAAAAAAACGAGAAAAAAAAGTTATGGATCGGACTCCCCGATCCTTACTGCGCATGTGCAAAGTCGGACCGTACAGATCGCGTCTACCCGTGGAATTGTACATAAAATCAATACTCCACCAACAAAAAGGCTCTCAAAACAATACAATACTTTCCACAGCTTTGAAGGATGGGTCAGGTGTATCCTTCGTGGCCCACCCTATGCCAGAATTCATAGCGCGGCCCAGCCGATTCTAGTTTCCAACAATGGCGGCAGCCACTTAGTTTTAATATTACTCTTATTACTCTTTCTGGGTCACAAAGTAAACTTTTAAGGTATTTTCAGGCGAGAATGTAGCTGTGTAAATTTCAAATATCTGCTCAGTTTATTAAGACAACACATTTTTGCAAAAATGCTTCTACGTTTTCGGAGACGTCTGTTACCACCAGCTTCGATAGCTAGCTGGGGATTCAAGGCTCGCTAGAGCAGCGAGAACAGCGAACTCCTGGCATATCATTTTCAACCCCCCCGCGCGGTCCTTCGCTAGCTTAAACATGATATATAAGTCCCTTAGATGACTTAAATATGTTATTGTTTGGCTTTTTTTTCAGTGCTTTACTCGTTCCACCCTCCTGGGTCCTCAGGAGGATGCAGCCTAGCGCTTGTAGAAAATCCTAATAACAGATGTCGTTAGCTTACCTGCTAGGGCAAATGGCCGGCAGCTCCCGCACCTGTCCAAAAAATGGTCAAATAATACACTCCAACTTCAGACCAGGTAAAATCCGTAATGGTCGAAAAATTGTAATTTTCATCCAACTTTGGCCACGTTTGTTCAAAGTTTCTTAGCAGGTTTTCAGTTCAGAACACATCGACAAACCACTATCACACAGTCTGCTCAGACTCGTTTGGTCTAGTTCAAACTTATTCAGACCACGACGTGTGCCAGTCACCTACGGGGTTTCCCACCGGTTCCCAACTCGACTCAAAAAATCTACTCAAAAGTTGATAATCTTTGTTATGCTCGCTAGAAAATCTTAGTTAGGACAACAATGGAAGAAATTTGTTGGGCAGACAAGCTATTTTAGGTTGTAAATGGAAAGTTTTATTTCTAAGTCAGTTTAATTTGAAAACTTTACTCAAATCAACAATTACTAGTTATCGTTTTTACAGTGCATAGGAGAGATGGGAGCTGATTAAACAAGTGTCATGAGATAATAACAAAATGCAAAGATTGGTGACAGCGCTTGGAACCATAAGGCAACAAAAAACTGTGAGAAATAAACTCGGCTCTGCCTGTGAATCACTCTTTGCCTCTCTTCCTCCTTCATCTCCTCATCTCATCTATCACTCTCCACTTGCTGTCCATCTGAGAACAAGGCACAACTTGCTATTGCAATAAACTATTATTTAATTATCCACACTTAACAACTCTTACACTTAATCTATAATAAAATGATGACAGAAAAATGTTACAGAAGCAAAACATTCCAGTTGTGCTTATTATTATTTTTATACTGGAATACCTCTCCAACAACTGGTACATGTGGTAATGTTACCTGTGCTCTTTGTAATCCAGCTGCTGAGGGATCCACTGCCTTTAGTAGCCTCACACAGCTCCTACTGTTTCCTCCTCATGTCCTTACCAGCCATGTCTGGACAATGTTATATTATGAGTACTAATTTAAAAAATCCGTATACATAAAACACACACATGCACGCACACACAGTGACATTTTAGACCTTCTTCAGAATACTGTATATACTGTGGGCACAAGTTTCCATCATGGTGCTGATCCAGAATCCTTCCCTTATTATTTATTACTAGAGCTACAATAATAAAGCAATGAGGGGAAAAAGTTTATAAATATGAAATAATGTGTTTATGATGATTCCATTTGTTTCACTATCCACTCTGTGCAGGCAGAAAGCTTATTACATTTTTAAACTGTAGAGATACAATAATTTTGCTGCTGTAAAGTCAGCATTTTGTCTTGTTTAAAATATAAATCTAATATAATCTGTTTCTTAATGTATGTTCTTTAAAATACAGCATGTGCTTTTTAAATATTATAATAATAATAATCCATTATTAAGTGGACATGCATATTAGATCGTTTTTAGTGAAATATAATCCCTCCAGAAAGGCAGGAAAAGCCCTGTAACTTACAGAGCTACAGACCCATGACAGCCTTACCCAGTTAGCCAGCAGCTATGACTTGATATACAAATATACCCCTCCTCCATGAGATTTGCGTGTTTAACGCACAGTTCCGATCCAATCTGACAGGGGTCCCAAAGCCGCTAATTTGCAGTGAAGTGTCACTGTCCATATTGGTCAGCTGCGTCTTGGTAAGCACCATCAGACAAACCTCCCTGTATTCCTGTAGATGAAGCACATTCCCTTGTAATTCATTAACGTTGTTCCTAAGAGACTGGGCATTAGCCAGGACTATAGAAGGCAGAGGAACACGATTCTTCCTCCAAAGTTTCCTTACATGCTGACGCACGCCGCCTTTCTTTCCACGTTTCCTCGAGCCGCGGGGCTTTCCAATTTTAGTCTTTGACCAGGCAAATAACTCCTCTCCAAGAGTTACATCCATCAAAGCATTAGAAGAATCGTACGTAGGAGCAGGACCCCCGTAATGCCTGTGAGAGTGAATGACTCCAGGTGAACATTGCCACCGACAATAAAACTAAGGTTTACGCCTTAGTTTTATTGTCTCTATCTCAGCAAAATCGAGAAATTCGTTCACTCAAAAGTTAAAAACACGGTTAAGAACAGAGTTAAAATAGAGTTAAAAACAAAATGAAAAGGAAAAAAAGAAAACGCCAGAAAACACCTGCTGCAGGTCACCACAAGAGCAGCGCTCACTCTTTGGCTCTCTTCCTAATCTATAATGAAGTAATGATAGAATAATGTTATAGAACCAAAACATTGGAATTGTGTTTATTTTTGTTTTTGTACTTGAATCCCTCTGCAATGCAACAACAGGTACATGTGCTATTGTTAACTGTGCTCTTTTTAATCCAGCTGGTGAGGGATCCACTGCCTTTAGTAGACTCACACAGCTCTTTTTGTCACGGTTGCCGCCTCATGTCCTTACAGGACATGTCTGGACAATTTTACATCATGAATAATAATTTTTAAAAATCTATACACACATGCAGACATGCACATATAGTGACATCTTATACCTTCCGGTCTGCCATCAAGAGCGAGCATTGATGGTGGTCATGTAACTGATGCAAGCCAGATCCTTCTATTTAGGAAAATTGTGATTAATAGTTAAATGTTATTGTTGAAGTGCACAGGCAGGACTCCACACGTGCACACACATTAAAAGAAATGTGTCTCAAGAAAATGGCACATTGGGCACCCATCAGGAAAGGGGCAGGTGCCCTGCCCCATCCTCTGCACATGCCTGTCTAGCATATATACATTTCAAAATAAATAAACAAAAGTGCCATAATGAATTAAATAAATAAATAAGTCATTAAATAATTAATTAAAACCTGCAATAATTATTTAAATGTATCATTAATTATTTAAATTTGTTATTAATTAATTAAATGTGTCAATAATTAATTAATTAAATGTGTTGGAAATATCTAATTAATTATTTCCAATTTTAATTAATTATTGCCACATTTAATTAATTGTTTAATGGTCTATTTAATTAATTCAATATGGCAGTCCTGGCATTCCATAGAATAATATAAGTAAGGGAAATGTAAAAGCTTAGTTTTGGAAACACTGCATTGAAAGTCAGATATTTCCTTAGCATCTCCAATGATTTACAAATACTTATTCATGTATTACTTATGATTATTGTTATTTATTATTATTATTTTGTTGTTGTTATTTTTTATTATAATAATTATTATTATTATTATCATTGTTGATGTTGTTATTATTAATATTTGTAATAACATTTCACCTGCAGGTTGAGAAGCTTCAGCAGGAGAAAGAAATGATACAGAAGCTTAAGAGGCAGTTGGAGTACCAAAATCAGGAGGTTTGTCTTTCCATTATAAGCATTTTGAATTTGCTGAGCCCAAAATCTTTATGACTATAGAACAGGGGTGCCCAATCCCAGTCCTCGAGAGCTACTGTCCTGCAGCTTTTAGATGCATCCCTACTCCAACACAGCTGAATCAAATGGTTTGATGACCTCTTCAGCATGCCATCAAGTTTGGCAAAGGCCTGATAACAAGACATTCATTTGATTCAGGTGTGTTGGAACAAGGATGAATCTAAAAGCTGCAGGACGGTAGCTCTCGAGGACTAGGATTGGGCACCCCTGCTATAGAACATAATTGACACATTATATACAGGTAGTGTCAGTATTTACATTGGATTGTGCAATATAAATAAATATATTTAATTATATGCTTCACTTAAAATCTTTCTTTGTGAAACATCCCATTACACAGACATTCCAAGGAAATGAAATACATATCAATGTCTTTTTTGTTGAATGTAGAATCAATTATTGTGCAGGCTGAGAGAGGTTCCCAAACATTTTCATATAACTGTAAAATTCAAAAACTAAAGAATGAACTGATGAAATTTTACGAATAATTCCAAACATATTTTGGTCACACAAAATAAAACTGAACATATATGTATGAATGCCTGCTCAAAAATTCCGCGACTGAAAACGTGATAATTGTCAACTTTCAAATTAAATGCTTAACTTCGGAAAAATATAAAAAAAGGGAGAAAAAGCTTGAATTTCTCCTTTTGGTTTACATCCTTACTGAATGGTGTCAACTTTACAAATAATAAATCTCAACACAGTTTAAGAGCTGAACAGTTTTAAAGGCTCACTGCCTTCCCTCTTTTAATCGACTCCCCCACTTTTTTGCTCAGTGAGAGAATTGAGCTCTAGGTGTGCCTGCCAGGATTGTAAACTGGGGCTTGAATGGAGTCAGGGCCATTCTCATACACATGTGGATGTGATCATTGATGAGCTGGGAACAATATTTCGTTTTGATTATGTTCACTGTGGGGAAAACTGCATAGATTTTGGGTGTGGAGCCAAACATGGTCAACTTGCAGAGGGCTACTTTCCTCAAACCTGAGAAATTTGTCTCAAGGACTCTTTGGAAACAGAAAGTTCAAACTGCTCTTAGGGTCCACATCTGCTTGGAGATCAACCAGTTGCATCCAGAGAGGGCCAGCATTCACCCATTGCATTTTCACTGTCCATTTTTCTTTTTGGCACAGCTCCATTAGTTCCTTATTTTCTCTTCCTCTCTCTGGATCATCTGTCTGTTTTTATTATATTAATTAGTTAATTTTTTTGTGGTTCAACTTGGATTTAAAGCACAGAGAGCAGAGTAGTGGCAACCCCAGGAGCCGATAATTAAATCGAATGTCAGTGAAAGCAACACTCAGAAGACAGAGATAAACATGGACATATGTCATGGTTGTCATAGTAACAATGATCATAGACCTGTATTGTTACTTCTCTGTGACTTTCTGTTTAATGTAGTTAATGGCGATAATATGATGCTGATATGATTTGTTTGATGTGATCAACCTGCTAATTTCTGACTTTCTGTTGAGAAACAAGAAACACAATTTAAAAAACAATACACAACACAGTAGTGTTAGCCCCAATACTCATATTTAAATAAAGTCATTTATTAATGAACTGTTTTATGTAAACTGGATTAGTGTAAGAAAATGGATCAATGGACAGTTCTTAATTAAATAACTTTTATTGAAATACAAATGCATGAGTACTGACTGCCACTACTTAGAAAGATGTTTTTTTTAGTCATATTTTTCCCATAAGCAGGCCTGAAAAATGACATAAACTGTTCACAAATTTTCAAAGCATGAGACTTTTCTAATGTCTTTTAATGTGCAGTTAGAGAAAATAATTCTAAAATTAGCATTAGCTTCATCAGGACAAAGACAAAAGATGGGAGGAAAATTTGGAAATTGAGGGATTTGAGTTAATTTTTTTACAACTCTTGAGGTTCATCTTTCCATTATCGGCTTTCTGAATTTGTTTATTCAACTTTTTTTTACTAAGTAATGTAGAGAAAATTTTAGAATTGAATCTTTTTTTGATAATTAATTTTTGTTAATAAGGAATTTCTATATACTGATGCAGATGATTTTAAACTGCATAAACTGATCAGTGATGTCAATGAAAATATGTTCAAAAAAAGCCCCATAATATATCCACCATCCCGCAAAAAAGAACGTGTTAATAATCAAGGCGCTCATTAAATTAATCACCTAAATTAAGATCTGTTCCAAAACCTTTTACTGGTGATCTATATTAAGAATCCGTTTTATTTTACTTAAGTAAAAACTGATCTAAATATACTTGTATATTGCAGACATAATTATTTTGAATTTTCTCAAAGAAGAATATTTCTGGAGTTTTTGTTTATATATATATATACACACATATATATATATATATATATATACACATATATATATATATATATATATATACACATATATATATACACATATATAT
>CAKLIZ010000690.1:0-13239 GCA_922035795.1 Oreochromis mossambicus | reverse complement strand
ACAACATCACCTGCAGAGTCCAACAGAGGAACACCAACCAGAGCAGACAGACACACATACATGTTCCAGGTTCAAATTATATTATTACATTTATGATCAGCGATGGGCAGTAACGTGTTACTTGTAATGCGTTACTGTAATCCGATTACTTTTTTCAAGTAATGAGTAATGTAAGGGATTACCATTGGAAAAAGGGTAATTAGATTACCGTTACTTTCCCGTAGGAACGCTGCGTTACTGCGTTACTAAAACCGTGAGTTTTTTGCCAGAATGTCTCATGACAGTGACGTAAGCGAGTGCGACGTTCGTGACAACAGCTGTCTGCAGATCAACAATGGATAATATATCGAGTACGGGAGAGTATGAGCATGCAGGGTTTAAAGCGTGGTGTTAGGGTTGGCTGTGTGCAGGCAGGAATGGTGGACCCATAGTGCAGACGCTCGGAAGCAAAAAGGTAAACTCAAAACAGCTTTAATGCTGAACTCAAAAAAGGTAACAAAACTAAGACTCCAAGGTAAACTTATACAGACAGAACACACAGCAAAATGAACGGTAGATCGCGACAATGACAAACTGAAACACAGGGCTTAAATACACAAAGGGAGCAATCAGGGAATGGGCAACAGGAGGGAAACACAGCTGGGGCAAATCAGGCCTAACGAAACAGGGGAAGCAAAACCAGACACATTAACATAAGACAGAGACCTTCAAAGTAAAGGTCTCTGTCTCTCCCCCTAAACTTCCAAGCAAGCAGCGAGTGCGCTACGACTGTAATGGGAAATTCACAGAGAAACTCGCGGAGTCTTCAACTGACCACTGCGGCACACCTGCACCAGGGTAAACCTCCGCCTACCCCGGTCCTGCTTTACAGGTGAAAATAGAGCAACTAGTCTTTGACTTTATTTATTTTCTGCTGTGTTTTACTTGCATCTATTTGAAAGAGTGAGTGTAAACACAAAAAAATATTTTATTTTATGTGCTGGAATGTGCAGAAAATAGGTTTAAATGTTAAACAAATTTCTTCCAGTCAGAGAATGTTGCATATAATTAAGTTTTTGCTTGATGCATAAAGTTAAAAGATTAAAACTAATAAAACAAGTTTTAAAAAGAGACTTTTCCATTTGATTACATTTTGTATGATGGATTATGCAGAAAAAGTAGAATTGGGCTGAAAGATCTATCGCTTTATCACCTATTCAGGTTGTAAATCGTGTTTTTAAAAAGTAACTAAGTACTAAGTAACTAAGTAATTAATTACTTTTGAAAATAAGTAATCAGTAAAGTAACGGGATTACTTTTGGGTGAAGTAATCAGTAATTAGTTACTGATTACTTTTTTCAAGTAACTTGACCAACACTGTTTATGATAGAAAGACTTTTTGAAGATCTTAACTCCAGTTTTATTGAAATGTTGTTTTTTTATGATTTCAGAGGATTTCTTTGACATCACCTCCAGTTCTCCCTCAGTCACAGACACTTCGCCTGTTAGTTTGGGTCTTTGCATTACCGTGTTAATTTTATCAGTTGTTTTTCTTTTACGTAGAAAGGGGAAACACCTGATGAGTAAGTCACTGGTTAATTATTCTTTACCTTAACAAAGCATCAATGTTTTCAATGAGACTCTGATGAGAGGTTTAATATTTCACAAGTTTTAGCATTTCCTTCTTATTTAATTTTAATTTCAAAAAGGGACCAACAGAAGGCCAAAGGATCAGACTGAAGATGTTCAAGTTTCCACTGAAGAAGACAGAGAGAGAGAGCAGCTCAGTATGATGGTAAGAGGAAAAATTGAGAAGCAGAATTTATGTGTGAGTAGATAAACATGATTAACATATTAAATGTCAAGATGTTCATTGTTTTTCAAGAAATTGAATACTAATCAAACAAAATGTTTGATGATGATTGATTGAATGATTTCTCACTTAGATAGGCAATATTTGTGCTCAGTGTATCTTGTTCAACACAATTTTATCCAGACACAAAAAAATAAGAATATTACTTTTTAAAATAGAACCCTGATATGAAAAACAGGGATTAGTGTAAAAGTTTTGACCTTGTCATTGTGTTTTATATCATATGAGCATTTCTACTGATGTGGTTATAACTAATGTTGGGCTCATACTGTAACTCACATTAGACTTTAAAGTAATGTGTTAAATTACTTATCACTTGGAGTGAGTAATCCATTACACCATGTTTTATATTACTTTTATGCTATCTATAACAAGGCCTGAAGTGCACTTTGATATAATTACCATATAACAACATGAACCTAGACTACAGTCACACAGACTGACACAAATCTTCATCTTAACAATGAAACCAGAAGTATCGACATTCTGTATTAGACGTACAGATACTAAAGAAACCTCCAAAAATACTCCAGTAGAAAAATAGAAGACATGACACAAAAGCAAAACAACTCCGTCAAAATTAAACACATTTAGTGACCTAACTGTGATTGTAATGTGATTACTGGAAAAATAATTTAAAAAGTACTATGCTACAGCAAAATGTAATGTGATTACACTAATATTTTACAAAGTCAGACCCAACCCTGGTTATAACTCTGGTAATTATATGGTGAATAAATTCACTTTATTCTGTCTTTCTCTCCTTCCATTTATTAATTCTATTATGAACTTATTAACCCTGGTTAGCTGTAATGTAAAGTACTAATGTGATGTTGTCCACATTAACTTAATATGAATTGAAAAACTTTATCTTGTAATCTCTGCCATCTCTCAGTGGAAGTTGCCACTGAGCAGCTCCAGGAGGAACAACAGAGGAGGGAGGATGCTGAAAATACACTTGGCGACCTGCAGAACGATATAGAAAAGGTTCATATTTGTAATTTGTTGTGTTTGTGTGTGTTTGTGTGTTTGTGTCTGTTTTAAGCTGTGATGTCTCTCCCTCCTGTCTGCAGCTGGAAAACGAGCTCCAGGATGAGAAGAAGAGGAATGAGGAACAAGAAGCAAAACTCGAAAAGGTTCATTTTTAAAATATTTTTAAAATATTTTTTTTTATCTTTTTTTTTTATCTTTTTACATTTAATACTAAAACTCTTACTAAAACATATTTACAGCTTAAATAAAATGTTTTTATTATTGTGTCTTAAACATCACCATTTCTTCCTTCTGGTCTTTCTTCATGTAACATTTCACCTGCAGCTGGAGAAGAAGAAAACTGAAATCATCAATCAGCTCCAGCAGGAGAAAGAAACATTAGAGGAGCTGAAGAAGCAGCTGGAGTCCAAAAATCAGGAGGTTTGTGTTTCAATTATAAATATCCTGAATTTACTGACCCAACTCTCTTTATCTCTGTATTGTAAAGAGTTTTGGAGGAAACTTTAGAAATTAGAACAAAATAATCAGGCTCTTGATTCTATATAGTACAATCAATGATTTTAATCACTCACATATAAAAACATGTTTTCATCAAAATGTTTTTTCATCTCCTCTCTCTTCTTTTATCTTCTCAATTGCAGCTTTCTGACAGCATCAGTGAGCTTAACAGGGAGAAAAGGATAAATGAGAGTGAAATAAACACCATGAAGAATCAGCTGGAGTCCAACAAACAGGAGGTTCATTTCATCATTTGATACTCAGCTGTCTGTCACTGTCATATGAAACATATTTAAACATGTCCAGCATGTTCTTCATCTGCTAAATAATTTTTCATCACTGATGGAGAATCTTATTGTCTCCGGGAGCTAAAGGATCAATTCTGCTCCAGCTTTTTATCGAGCCAAAAAGCTGCTGTTTCAAACACAGGTTATGTTAATCAGTTATAGAGAGAAAGGACCAGGGGAGCACATACAATTCATAGAAATATCACCACTTGCCTCAGTGTTGACATAATTCCCAGCAAACATGAATTATGCAGCTTGTTGTTGTTCATTTTGCTGAATTACAGCTGTGCGTCAGACTGCTGTCTGCAACATGGAGGTGCAGCTGATGGAGAGGAGCGAGACACTCATATGAAAAAGACTGACCTTAATTTGGGCATTGTTTATTGCATCAACTCACAGTTCATTATGCTGTAGAACCCGTTACATGTATTTCAATATTAACTCTGAAGCACTGTGGTTGGAAACATGTTGTTCACAGTGTGAAGCTTCAATAATTTTGTCACTTTTACCAACAAAGTGCTGCAGAAACATCAACATCTGTCTGACTTTCTTTCTGACAGATGATCAAATCTGAGAGGGAGAAGGATGAAATCATTACGAAGCTGAGGCAGACGATCCTTACACTGGAATCAAAGGTCAGTGTAAGTATCTGAGTATACAAAGATCAACATGGACATTTGTAATGGCTGTCATACTCCCGATTATCATAGACCCATACACTCTGTGTACCTCTACCTCTCTGTGACTTTCTGTGAAGTGGTTGGTGGCACAGCAGCTGATGTGATGTGTTTAATGGGATCAACCTGCTAATTTCTGACTTTCTGTTAAGAAACAAGAACAAGAAACAAAAAGTGTTAACCCAATTAATGAATACTTTAAGGGAGGTGTGATTTCACTGTATTATGACCTTTTAAAAGAACGTGTCTGTTCTTATGACTTTTTTTCACTTTTTCTTCAGCTCCAGGAGGAGAAACAGAGAAGGGAGAAAGCTGAGAAACAAGTTCAGAAGTTTCCAACAGAAACAGAGGTTTGTGTTTTTAATTTGGTTGTGAGCCACTTACCTGTTGTCATCTAGCTTTTATCTCTATCTTTATGACACTGACCAAGAAAAATTAAACCAACAATGACATCAAACATGAGACAACAATGGACTTAGATTACTAGTGACAATGAAATCCAGTGTAATTAAGCAATATATAAAACAAGATTAGTTTAATGTATTTGTTGTCCTTTGGAATCCAGTTTGATAAAGGTTAGATTTTTTGAATTTATGTTTGAATTCTTTCCCCAATAAAGATGACAGCCTCGCTTATTAACAGGTTTACTGAATAATGTCTGATCAAATCTTTTATTTTATAAGCAGAACTATGGTATGATATAAAATATGATTTAAAGGGAGTCTCCTTATAGGTTTTGGGGAGGAAACATAACACAGTATTGAAGATCAAAGCAATAATAAACAAACAAAAAGACAAAGACCATGACAACAAGTGTATAATCCGAGTCTTTTCACTTTTTACTAAACTCCAGGAGGAGAAACAGAAAAAAGAGGAAACTGAGAAAAAAGTTCAGACCTCGCAGATCAAACCGGAGGAGGTTTGTATTTTTAATTTGTTCACCAGTGAGGAGCACACACTTATTATTTTATTAGGTTGTAGAAAAGGAACTGTAATTAACCAATGCCAACAAAGAAAACAACCATTTATTATTAATTAATGAACCGAATAAATGTTAAATAATTGTGGATAAAATGTCTGAAGAAGTCAAGGAACAGCCCAAGAATCAGTGCTGTGCTTTCTGATTTGATTTTTATTTTTAAAGAATTAGTTTACATTTATGTTTACATCAACAGCTAGTGTGACAAAGCAAATTGCAAGGCACCCATATGTGTATGTGTGTGTGTAGGACAGAGAGCAGTTTTAAAATGTGTAACTTGAATGTTGTTACACGCCCAACTTGTCACAGCAGATGGCCGCCCCTCCCTGAGCCTGGTTCTGCTGGAGGTTTCTTCCTGTTAAATGGGAGTTTTTCCTTCCCACTGTCACCAAGGAACTGGACTCACATGGGTTTTTTTGATTGTTGGGGTTTTCTCTGTATTATTGTACGATCTTTACTTGACAACATAATGAACTTTGACTTTGTGACTGTTGTTGTGATTTGGTGCTATATAGATAAAATGTAATTGAAATGAATTATATCTAAATTTCTTCATTATGATTAAAATTTATTTTATTTTATCTGTTGATCAAATGTTTTAGTAATATCACTTTTGTGTCACTTAATTGTATACATGTGGGATAGCATTAAGTTTACTTTATAGCACAATCTGTTAGACTTTGTGAGAAAATTGGAGTTGTTGTTCTATATTTGATATAGAACAACAGTAGAACAATCAAAATTTGTCCTCTCATCCACATCAGGTTGAGGCTGCAGGTCCCATAAAGGTAGCCCCCCCCCAAAAAAAAGTACAGTCAAAATTATAATTACAGTTTTATATAATAATAATAATTTATATTTGCCTTGTTCTTTTTCAGATTTTCAGCATAGCTTTAAATTGAGAATGCCTTTTGGAGTCAGGTGTCACTGCTCTCTGTGGCCTGTAAGACAGAATAAAATATCATGAAATAAAGATGTACAATAAAGACAAGTACATAACTTCACTCACACCCTTATACCAGCACTAGTTAATTCCACTACACACTAATACGACATCTGTTTTAGTCCTAGCACACTTACATGTCCACTTCACTGAAAGTACTACACATGACAACCACTGCAAAAGGAATGCATTTCTCAGAATGGAAGAGGCTAACTTGCAATATAAAGAATATACATTAATGTTCAAAAGGCTTAAGCCACTACTCATTCCTTTATATTTTACTAGGGAAATTTGAAATAAGCACAGCAATTTATTGAAATATGTAGTGTAGAACCACCAGAATGCCAAACCTAGGAAAACCACCAGGGGGAGCCCTTTTGATCCCACCCTGCAACATCAGCAGTATTAGGAAAGTCCTTTCTTCAAGGAGTGGTTAATTGTCACCTCGTACTCCTAATTAAAATTAGAAGTTACAATTTTAAAAGTATTCAAGATGAATTTTGAGGTGTTTAGTTTGATTTTATCACATTTTTGACATTTGTCAAAACTGGACTGAACAGCTACATTTTAAAACTAACTTTTAAAACTAACCTCACAGTTGGCTCCAACAAAGTAAGAAACACATTGTAGAAAATTAATTACTGTAAAAGTATGACAATCAAAGTTTATCACACCCTCCACAACTGCCTTCGATCACCAGACCTGCAGCCTCTCTCAGTCTCCAGCCCTCGACCTACTAGTTTACCCTTCACTTCACCAACTACCTTGTTTATGCAGATTTCGCATCCAGGAAAACAAGAGAATCAGCCACATCAGACAGACCCTCAGGCAAATGGAAATTACCAGTGTGGCAATTACACTAGGTGTCACAATACAAGTAAAACTACACACTTTTCTCATCCACAAACTGGACAAATGTTTCAGATTAGAAGTGTGATTACATGTGCCTCCAATGTTCCCTCTAAGCTGCGCACGTGCGCAATTGCGCACAGCTGGCACGGTCTCTGCGCACAGAAAATCTGCGTTGCGCACAAAAAAAAAAAAAAAAAAAAAAAAATCTAACCTGAATTCAATATAAAATTAAAACTTTAACAATTCTGTTTTGCAGTGTTAGTCAGTAAGTGAATGGCTGCTCCTGTATGGGATTAGAACGATGCCACCTTATCCTATTGTAACGTTCTCAAGAACCAGACGTTTTGGTCTCAGTTTGTCCGTTTATTCGGTGACAGGCAAACAGGCCGTTAACTCCGGGGAGAGTGCTCTCATACAACACCTCACTTCAGCCCCGCACAGTCACACACAACAACAAGGACCCCCCTCCCCTTCCTGCACACATTAACTCCCTTTTTCCTGCAGCACAACCAAACATGTATCTTAAAGAAATAACAACAGTGTGCAGAGATAACCAACATGTCACTGTAAAATAACATTTAACCATCGTTACACTGCCCCCCCAGCAATAAGTTCCTCGTCCCCGAGGGAACAACACAGTCTCTGAGGCGGGGTGGTAGCCTACGTTCCCTCCTTGACCTCCTGAGCCCCTGGGGTGTACACGGAGCTTCGGGGCTTTGAGGTGGAGAGTCCGAGGGAGGGGAACGCAGCTCCGGCCGGGGGTCCCTCTGTGCAGGGTCATGGGACCTCTGTACACGTCCCTCAGGGAAGGAGGGGAGGGACTGCCCTCTATAGGGGGCCATCCGGTCTCTGTGCAACACCACTTTCCTCCCTCTAGGAGGCAACTGTACCCTGTAAACAACTTCCCCCACTCGCTCCAGGACGTAGGAATGTGCAGAATCCAGCCGGTCCTGCAGCCTCCTTGCGTAGTCCCGGCCTGGTGGTGCCTCTGGCGCGTCCGGGGGCTTCCCAAAAGCCAACTCTGCAGGAGTTCTCAGCTCTCTCCCTAACATGAGCAGGGCAGGTGTACATTGGGTGGAGTCTTGCACTGCCGACCTGTAGGCCATGAGGATAAGGGGAAGATGGTAGTCCCAGTCCCGTTGGTGTTCTGAGGTAAGGATGGCTAGCTCCTGGGCCAGCGTCCTGTTAAACCTTTCCACCAGTCCATCGCTTTGGGGGTGAAGTGGGGTGGTGCGGGTCTTCTTAATCCCAAGGCATTCACACATGGCAGCAAATACCTTGGACTCAAAGTTACGCCCCTGGTCACTGTGGAGGGTCTCTGCTGTTCCAAAGCGGCTGAACATCCCCTCCACTAATACATCAGTGACAGTCTCAGCCTCCTGATCTGGGATGGCATATGCTTCCGGCCACTTGGTGAAATAGTCCATGGTCACAAGGACATAGCGGTTTCCTCTGTCTGTACGAGGAAATGGGCCCATGACGTCCACAGCTACTCGCTCCATTGGAGCTCCTGCTGGTTGCTGCTGAAGCTGAGCCCGGGACTGGTCCTGTGGCCCTTTGTGCGAGGAACATGCATCACAGCTGCGGCAAAAGTCTTCCACATCCCTCCGCTGCTGACCCCAGTAGTAGCCCTGGCGGAGGCGGCGGAGGGTCTTGGAGACCCCAAAGTGGCCAGAGCCAGTGCTCCCATGGCAGGCTTCCAGCACAGCTGACCTCAGCGACCTTGGCACCACAACCTGCCACCTCTCCTCCCCTGTGGCAGGATCCTTCCAGGCACGTTCCAACACCCCCTCCTTCAGCCTGAGAGCTGTAAACTTGGCCCACAGCCCCCTGGTACAGATGGAAAACCCAGTGACCTCATCCCAAAGGGGTCGCTCCTCCTTCTCCAGGCACTGCAGGACTGGCAGCAGGTCAGTGTCTTGTTCCTGCCGTGCCCTCCACTCCACTGCATCCACCACCAGAAGAGCCCTGCAGGTGAGCTGTGTTGCTCCATCCATTGTTGTGAGTTCCCGCTCTGTCTCCTCTCGCTTCTCACAGTAACGGCAGCCAGCTGCAGCACATGGGCGGCGAGAGAGGGCGTCTGCGTTAGAATGGTGCGTCCCTGCTCTGTGCTCCACAGTGAAATTGAAGGCTTGGAGCTCTTCCAGCCAGCGAGCTACCTGTCCCTCTGGCTCCCTGAAAGACATCAGCCACTGGAGGGCGGCATGATCAGTTCTGATAACAAATGATGTGCCACACAGGTAGTACTTAAAGTGTCTCACCCCTGCCACCACGGCCAGCAGCTCTCGTCGTGTGACACAGTAGCGCCGCTCACTCCTGTTCAGGACCCGGCTGAAGTACGCCACCACCTTCTCACCTTCCGGCCCAACCTGCGACAACACAGCTCCCAGCCCCACATTGCTTGCGTCAGTGTCCAGGACAAAAGGCAGGGTGGGGTCAGGGGGGGCGAGGACTGGGGACTCTGTCAGCGATCTGCGAAGGGTGTTGAATGCCTGCTGACAGTCCTGGGTCCAGATGAAGTCACGGTCCTTCTGCAGCAGGCGGAAGAGTGGTGCAGCTATAGAGGAAAAGCCCTTCACAAACCTCCTGTAATAAGACGCCAATCCTAGGAAGCTTTTGAGCTGTTTCTGGTCCGCTGGTGTGGGCCACTCAGTAATGGTGTGAATTTTCTCCTCCAAAGTGCCGATGCCCTCCTGACCCAGCTTGTGGCCCAGAAACTCCACCTCCCTCCTCATGAAGTGGCACTTGTCGGGGTGCAGCTTCAGGCCTGCAGCTGCCACCCTCCCCAACACTTGTCTCAGGGCATCCAGGGCAGTATCAAAGGAGCTCCCGTGTACTAGAAGGTCATCCAGGTAGACCAGACACCGTTGGCGTGGGACACCAGCCAGCACACTGTCCATCAGCCTCTCAAAGGTAGCAGGAGCGTTACAAAGACCAAAGCTCAGGACTTTGAACTGCCATAGTCCCCTGTTGGTGCAGAAGGCTGTCTTCGGTCTGGACTCAGGGGACAGTGGCACCTGCCAGTAGCCACTCCGCAGGTCAAGGGTGGAGAACCAGGAGGATCCGGCTACTAAATCGAGAGACTCGTCAATCCTGGGAAGGGGGTAAGAGTCCTTTTTTGTCACTTTGTTGAGTGGTCTGTAGTCCACACAGAAACGCATCCTTGGGCTGTTTTTCTTAGGCACCATCACCACAGCGGAGGCCCACGGGCTATCAGATGGCTCTATGATGCCCGCCTTCATCATTTCACACAACTCTCTGTCAGCAGCCTCCTGATGAGCCAGGGGCAGGCGGCGGGGGCGCACTTTAATAGGCTGGGCATCCCCGGTCTCAATGACGTGCTCTACCAAGTGTGTCAAGCCAACATCACTTTCTTTCAGAGCAAAAATGTCACTAAACTCTCTTAGTACCTGCCATAGACTCTCTTGCTGCTGTGGAGTCAGCCCCTCACAGTTCTTTGACCAGATGCTCCTCACTGCTGAGAGCCTCTCCTCCTCCCCCGCTTGCTGTTCTGCTGGCGGGTCTGCAGGGGTCTCTGAGGTGGAGGTGGATGCTGCGGCAGATGCTGGGCAGACCGGGGGAGGAATAAGCTGCACCTTCTTCCCATCAGGGAGTATGAGGAAGCCTTTGCCCAAGTCCAGTACACCACCAATGGCTCGCAAAAAATCCAGCCCAAGGATGCAGGCGTCCTGCACGTCAGCCACCCAGGCAGCATAAGGCACACCGAGGTCCCCCACCTTAAACTGAAACACTCCCCTCCCTCTAATTGGGGCCAGATCCCCGGTCACAGTCTTAAGTCGCACATTAGTCAGTTGCACAGCAGCTCCGGTTGGGACGACATCGGGTCGGACCAGCGTTGCATTGGACCCCGTGTCCAGAAGGGCCGTACAGGAAACCCCCGCAATCATCACTGGAACATGGCAAAAGTTGCCAACCTGGGTCCAGCCCACAGCGATGACCGCACTGGGTGGAAATGGCGGTGGTGTGGGGATGTCGTTCTCCCTGGCCCGTGTACTCCCACCTACACGGGCCCGTGGGCATTTCCCTGAACTGCTGCAAGCTTGGGGCACTGCCTGATGAGGTGTCCGACTTGTCCACATCCCCAGCAGCTCTGTGGTCGGCGGCGTGGGCCAGCCCCAGGGGAAGGCGACTGCAGAGAAGCCGTCTGAACCAAACTGCACGGGCCCGCCGGCATCTCCATCTGCTCCGCAGGTGCTGACATAGCCCTCACCACATGTGTGTCATCAGCGCCCCCAGAGGATCCTGCAAGCATTTCCCTCTCCAACGCTAGCTCCAGGGCCACACTGAGCGTGGCCGGTCGAGCAAGCTGAGTTTGCATACGGAGCTCTTTAGGGCTCAGGGCCTGCAGGAACTGGTCCCGAGCTAACTCCGCCTGCACTGATGGTGGCATGCTGTCATACGCCCTCCGGCAAAGACACTCGACTTCATGGGCCAAAATGCGAAGGGGCTCTCCTGGCAATCTGCGTCTGTTGTGGAACTCCGACCTCAGCAGCACCGGTTGGTTATACTGCCCGAAACGTCTCTGAAGTGCCCCAACCAGAGCATTATAATCTCCCCTTTGCTCCTCGGTCAGCAGCAGCAGGCATGCAGCTGCATCCTCACACAGGCACAAAGCCAATTGGAGAGCTTTATGTTCCTCAGACCAGCCAGCTGCAACAGCTAACAGCTCAAACTGTGCAATAAACACTTCCCATGGTGTCTTGCCGCCGAACTTAGGCATTTTTATGTTTGCGGCAGCTTGCTGGGTGCCGCCATGTTTGTTTACATCACGTGACGGCGCGCCAAGCGAGGTCGACTCCCCCCCACCGGAATCGCGGCCACGGTGCGAAAATGTCCCGTGCCTAGTCAAACCTGGAGAAAATCCAGCCTCAGCAGACAGCCGCAGCGTCGTTTCCCTCACTCTATGGGCAGGCGAGCGCGGACGAACCTCCCTCTCCTCCGTCTCCCTCTTAATCTTGTCCGGCAACATCCTCCGGTTTCGTGACGGTCAGCGTCGCCAGCAACAGGGTGTCGGGCGTTTCAGGCGGACGTTCTTCACTTCTGACACCAGTGTAACGTTCTCAAGAACCAGACGTTTTGGTCTCAGTTTGTCCGTTTATTCGGTGACAGGCAAACAGGCCGTTAACTCCGGGGAGAGTGCTCTCATACAACACCTCACATCAGCCCCGCACAGTCACACACAACAACAAAGACCCCCCCTCCCCTTCCTGCACACATTAACTCCCTTTTTCCTGCAGCACAACCAACATGTATCTTAAAGAAATAACAACAGTGTGCAGAGATAACCAACATGTCACTGTAAAATAACATTTAACCATCGTTACACTATATTCCATCCAATAATGCGATTCACATTCGCATATACGCAGCCAATCAACGTGGTTGACAGGCTATGACAGCGTCCTTATGTGCTGACACCGGTGTTTTAGCTAGCAAAGCGCCTTGGCTGATGTGTAGTGAAGCCACAATGACAACGAACCATTGGAGATGTGAGCAGGACAGACGGAACAATTGGCGGAAAAAGTGTGGACTTTATACCAGTTTTTAAATTGTGTTGATAGGCCACGTAAAACCAGAGTTATGATAAAAATATCTGCAATGTTTGGTTTTCTTCCTGAATACTATCGTTGTTTATATTTACTGCGGGAAGAAACAGTAAAAACGGTAAAAACGGCATTTTATAAGGAAAACGCTCTAAAGCACTCTCCGCCTGTGAGCAAAAACAACCCCCCGCCTTTCCTATTGGTCGAAAAAAGTACCGTGTCGACCAATCAAAAAATAACATGGAAACGTGGCATCTAGTTGTTAAGAAACGGGGGGAAGTTTTAGGAGTGACGGCGGTGCTTTGATATGTGAGAGATTTGAGACATTTAGCACAAATCTTGTGTAGTAAGTGTGTAGTGTAGTCAATAGTTTTGTTGTGTGTGTCAGAACAATGAGGCGACTGCTGAATGTTACAGGTGTTACAGGAGTGATACATCTCCTGTTGTCAGGCCTGCAGGTATCAGGCTGTTGTTCAGAAATTATTTTTTGGAGTGGCACAAATAACTTGTGTGGCATCAAATTTGATGCAGAACAGCTGATTGTTCTTGATAGGTTTGTAGCTTGAACCTATTCGCTGGAACGTTGAAGGCAAT